>JWJB01010798.1:0-11540 GCA_000812895.1 Rutstroemia sydowiana
CCGGGATGGTTGGGAGGGTTTCGGTGGTGATGGTGGGTGTAGAAGAAGGAGAAGAAGAAGAAGAAGAAGAAGAAAAAGTAGAAGAAGAATGAGAAGATGAAGAGGAGAAAGGTACTGAGTGGGGTTTGCTGTGCTTCATAGTTTAAGTTTTCGTCGACGAAGTATACTTCTACTCATCAATTTGCAAAAGTTCAAAAGAGCCAACGTGAAATAACTGTTCTAATGAACAGTTGAAAAAAAAGAAAAGCAAACAAGGATTGAAGAACTATCAACTCGGGAAATCTAGGAAGATGAAGGAAGAAGATTTAGGATCAGATAAGAATGGTAATAACTGAAGATGAAAACAATAGGAACAAAAATCATAGCTGTATTATAGGCAATTCTCTTACCCTTGCCTCCTTTGGCCGATGTTGGAATTAGGCGCCATCCAACAAAAATTTTCAACGCAAATTTTACAGCGGCCCAATAAAATACACGGCTGTCGTAGGTTTTTGTAGGCTTAATTGAGAACGGCAAAATTATGCCATCAGTCCACCAGTAATAGTTGTAAGCAACCAGAGCCAAGAAATAATTAAAGGACAGAGGATGAGAGACCGACCAACATTCGACGGCTTCCCCGATAGAACCTCGGTATGAACCTTGTGTGCGTCATCAATTATGGGTTTTGTATTTCCTACTGTAGATAAGCAGTTGAGAGGGCAAAAAATTGGATGCAGAATGGTTGCGTAGAAGGTTGTGAAATGAGTAATTATTGTACTTACTATGGGTACATGATGAGAAGATCCAACGATCTACTGTATATTGTACTGCAATTAGATCTTTCTGTACTCAGTACAAGCAATTCCAATTCCAATTATAGGTTGCGAGTCATAATGGGATTGCACCGGTTAAACATTATTGGAATGGAAAAGAAAGTTAGGTAGGTAGGAGGAGGCGTGGGTGATGGCGATCATTCGGGTATTCTGCGGGATGAGTCGAGGGAGGACCAACAATAATCTCAACATGGCCTACCAACATGGCCGGCGCTCTAATTACCCACACAGTAGAACTTTTTCAATTCTTTTTCATTATGCGCATTTACCGATGACGGGAACGCCGAATAGTAATTGAAGGAGGCGGTAGAATTGTCCTCGAATATTACTGTGTTAGTAGATTGGAGAGACCGCTTACCATACCTTCACGAATCAGATTGTTTTCATTCTAATTATTATCACCAACATATTGTAAAATAAGGTTGGGAAGGATTGATATATTGGCCGTTTATAATTTTTTCTCAGAGGTAACGTTCCATAGAATAATAGTTGGCCGTTTGTTGTTGGATTTATGGTTAGGAGGGGTATACTGTATGTATGTAGTACGTAGAATTATAGTAGGCATCGGCATCGGTCGACGGTAGCTGATACAATATGTACAAAATCATAGAAAAGGGCGTCCGGAATCCTAATTTCGATCGTAAACTTTTCCATTGATTTCTTTATGAATTTTCAATTGCAAGAAATGGTGTTGTAAAATGGGAGTTGGAAATTGACTCGATGGGAATTTTAAACATTGGGGGCGGGTTGGTACCCCGCAAATTATTTTTCTACCCTGATGCACAGTACTCGAAGTGAGTGCCATTCTTTTACGAATCAACATGAAAATCACTGCAATCTGTTGCAATCACATTATCGAGGGGAAAGAATGATTTATGAGCTAAAAGAGTGATTGATTGAGTAGTGGGAACTCTGCAAAAAAGCATGCTATCTAAAACGAGTGACAAAAAGGCAGATAACTCCAAACTCCAACACAATCCAGTGACAAAAAAGCAAATAACTCCAAACTCCAACACAATCCAGTGACAAAGGAAAAATCAAACCCAAAACAAAAGATCAAACGACTCTCTACAACTCCTACCACCATCCAAAATCAAATGACTCTACAACTCCTGCCACACAAAATCAACATAACCAAATCCACATGCGCAAATCCTTCAATCTTCTCAACCTAGTCGCTTGATGATGAACTTGAAGAATGAGATCCTCTCCCATCAGCACGACCTTTTAGAGGTTCATAAAGTGCACCGGTTTGGGTTCTACGTCCGGTCGCATCCCTGCTACTCTCTCTGGCTTTAGATCCAGATCGTGAGCGGCCCGTCCTTGGCTGTTGTTCTGCTCCCGATACCGAATCATTGCTTTGTCTTCTTCCACGACTCGGTCCTGCCGAGGAATCTCTTCGACTATGGCTTGAATCTCTTCTGGCAACTGGTGCAGAATCAGGAGAAAATTTGAATAGATCGGACGTATCAGAGCGCCTTTGTCGATGTCCGGGAGTTACCGTCTGTTGTCTGATGTTCGCCGGTGGAGCTAAACGTGAATTTCCGACATTACTTTTTGGTGTTTCTGTGCCTCTCCCTGGGACAGCAGACAAACCAGTCGCAGGGACCTTGACCTTGGCACCTCCTGTGTTTGGGTAGCTAAGTGCTCCATGCAGATCTTCCATGTTGAACATCTCCGATGAAGCTGGTGACGGTGCAGCTGATGATGTCTTCACTGATGGTGCCTTCACTGATGATGACTTTACTGATTCTGGCTTAGGAGGAGAAGCTGAACGTGCGCGAGACGCAGGTGATTGTCGTCTGGATCGTTGCCCTGATTCCGATGACGATGGTGACGGAGTAATCTCTCTTGGCAGATGCTCACCAGTATGCCACCGAAGATCACCGTTTACGTGGCGCCACCACCCCCCACCTGGGAGTGCATAGAATCTGTCCACATAACTGCCATTTTCGTCGACTCGCCCCCTTGGACTGGGTTTGAATACACCATTTTCAACGAAGCCTACGGTGACTTCCGTAAGATGAGGAGGTAACGGTGATCCAGACGAAGACATCTCTGTGCTAATAAGAATAGATGTGTTGGTGGTAGTTGGAAAGTGATAGAAGAGATATTTGAGTAGGAAGTGTGTTTGAATCTGATTCACTTGAAGGTAAAGTGATGGAAGTGTGAATTGTTTGATGTTTGATGTTTGATGTTTTGAATGACTTTGAGAACAGGGAAACTAGGATCTCTTATACATATCCTGATGTTGGAATCTCACCAACTTCAAATGCATCACTGTGAATATTTCTATCGTGAGGTCCTTACATGGCCATTCTAGCTTCAAAAATCTGAGTCATTATGGAACGATATTCAAAGATAGTATATCCCATTTCTCTAAACGATCGCAAAGTTCTAACGAAGCTTTCCCGGAAGCAATAAGGATTGATCCGTAGTCAAGTACCAACCACTCGGATCATTGCAATTGTGTATTAGAAGTGGCGAGGATTTCTAGTAGAGATATATTTGGCAACTGGCCATGAATTGGCCCAAATATCGAATCATATGATGAAGGGTATACTTCGGGGCTGACTCATGATGTTGAATATACGTCGTACCCAGTAGGTTTCTTTCGTGGAGTCCTCGGAGGCAAAAGATCTAAAGATAACTTCAATTCTAGTTGGACAATTCGTGGGAAAACTCGAGTTTCTGTGGATTGGCCATCTACAATGGCCAAGATGGTGGATTATTGACAAATAACTTCGGCAAAATTCGATCCTTTGAGGGTGGGTCGTAGACCAAATATGCAACCAAATATTGAATTCCAACATAATTCCATTCCTTCCTCGTTAAATTTCGTTGCGCATAAGTTGGTGTGATATTTACACTCGTTTACAATCATTTCACGGTATATTCCAACACCGAAAGATTGATCAATTCCATGGAGTTTCCGATGTATTATAGAATTGCAACACCATTCGGTGGACTAGCTACTCCGCCAGGAACCTGAAAATTGTGAGTACTCTTACCAACCTTGATTCAATTCACTTACATTTAATGGTACACTGCTAAAGAAAAATGACCACTTCCCATTTACCTTACACTCTTCTGTCAACTTCTCCAAATTGAACAATTCTCCAATGGGCATTCCCCAACCTGCCAACACCCATTCATGCATCCAATGCGTCTTACTTCCAAAAGGTAAACTCTCAAATGCCATCGAATCTCCAGCTATCGCAGAGAATTGACTTTCCCATAACCATTTCAACATTTCCTCTCCAGCCTCTACACCAATACAAGTAACAACTGGTTTCATCGCAAATGCACTCGCATCCTCTGATGATAATGTCTCGAATGCTTTCATATACCCGGTTCGAATGAATAAAATATCCGCAGGTCGGAAAGTTACCTTTTGTGCTTCTGCTACTGCGAGGATATCAGATAATGGGATTTTGGTCTCTACCAATGCATTGATTTTTCGACCTTGGCTTTCAGCCCAACCAGCATAGTCTAAAAGAACGCCACGACCAACAATACCACCATTTTCCGCCCACACTGAATTATTAGATGTGATACAATTGATCGATACATTTGACATACCATTTATTCCATTTCTCTCGCTATTATGAATTTCCTCCTGCGTACACCCATTATAATACAACTTATGATCCTGATATCCTAAAATCTCCATCAGCACCATTCATCGTAATCATCAATCCCACTAACCAAAATGTCTAAACCCATCCCATTGCGAACTACTTTGCGTATTCAACACCAAAATATCATCATTAACCGTTCTAGGTTTCTTATGAATAATTTTCTGTTCAAATTGTACACGATTGAAACAAGGAACTTTCGGTCGGTCCAATGCCCAATCTATAGTAACTCGAATCCCGTGTTGGATTTCTTTGGCTGCTTGTAATGTATTCTCACGTGTGAGGAGATTGAGTCTACCTAGTTGGTCGGAGGGTCCGTATAAACCCCATGCGTTTCCTCGTGGTCCGTCTTTTTGGAGGGGGAGAGAGGAAAATGGTGGGATGGGTGGAAGGGAAGACATGTTGTTGGATTGATTGTTTTTCGTGAGCTGAGGTGGTGATGATAGAAGAGGTGCGGTGATTAATGGCGATGGGGTTGCTGAAACGGATTATCTAGCGGCAAGGTGGGGTTGTGGCGATTGAGGGGTAATGACGAAACAGATCTTCACAAAATCGGGTTCATGCATTCTTAATTCGACTGCGACTCGAGATATATCGATTCGTTACCGATCGGATAACATCCAATTTTCGGAAATGCCGGAAACATATTACCGGAGCAGCCGGAAAAGCGAATTTTCCAAGGCGAGTATGGTTCTACTTTTTCTGGGAGACATGCACGACAACCACTCAGGAGTTAATTTCCAACTTCCGACTACATTCTGTATGGACCAGTAGGTAAAACTGTGGCTGAAATCCGTCGCTAATACATTCTGTATATATCGTCGCTACCCTTTTTGTCAGATATCCGTGGACACCAGAATTTTGTTGGTACAGTAAGGTGTTTGTTGGTATACCTAGGAAATCCACAACAAATCCACACAATCCATCCTACCAATTTGTCTGACTTGTAATTTACAGCAATCTTTCTCATGGTGGCCTAGACTTTGGTAATCGGAAATGAGATGTATATCGTGATTGCAATTATCCACCTACGCAAGTTTGACTCTTTGTGATATCGACATCTTCCTTTCAAGGCTTGAGATGTCAGTAGATCTTAAACTGGATCAAAAGAGAGACTCGGATAGTGGTGCGTAGATAGTTGATACGAAAGTAGGATGTAATTGTTTAGATAGAGAAGCATCATACCTCTCTCTGCTTCAATACATGGTGATGAAATTGGTGGCTTTATATGGAAAGCTTGTTTTATTATATTTGGTCAGGTGGTGTTTCCTGCAGACTGGGATACAATCGAATCACTGTCATCGACGAGTTTGGAATGATACAATAATAGATGGAATGTCGATAGCAAAGATGGATAACAAGACGCGGGTGCCTCGTGGGGTATTGAGAAGACGTCGAACAAAATATGCATGAGAAGAGGAAGCGGAGTACAGAGAAATATGGCATCCAACAATATCCCCGAGACCTGCAAACCCGAAATACCGATATTGACCTTCCAAAATAGCTTAAACCTTATGCTTGCTGGTATTGGTCGGATCTATTGAGGGGTTTATTGTTGATACTGGGACTACACTTAGAAAGCATTGAACTTTATGGTTACTGGAAGCTGGTTGTGAGTTTGGTCGCTCTGGGGGCATGAAGAGTAGAGTCAACCATGTGGAAGTTTCTTCAGAGTTGCAAATGATCCGCCCCTGGGGGTTAGAAGTATTTACAGGAAGGAATTTTTATATTGACTACTAGGTCAGACAGAACATTACCTGGGGTATTAGTACTGGTAGTATCATACATGATCAGAAATTCATCTGGGGTAATTATTCTGGTTATGGGTTGGTAGATGTTGTTTGTATAAAATGATGCATGCTTTGAATACACGGATACCCAATATCGTTCTCATCTCCAGGTGACGCAGCTAATCTCAGCATAGTCTGCATTACAGCAGAAGTAATCCGCAGCTGATCCCCCTTCCAATGATTCCATAGATAAAGGTCGGTTGGAAAAAATGTTCAGTATTCGAGTTCAATCTACCATGGACAGGTATCTTACTGGTACATCGTTCTGGCGAAAAGAGGGATTTCATAGACTTATAGGTGGAAGCCTTATGTGAACTGCAACCGCTTGCTGGACATTGGGCATGTCAGGTAGACTGCCAGAAAATTAGTATGATCATTTGGAAATGCGACGGTAAACTCTACTCATGGTAGATAACTTACCTTGGAGATAGAGATGCTTCGTTTGGTAAGTTGCTCTCTTGAATCGGCGGGTATTCATCACATTTTCATGCGTTAATACCACACTATACATGCTTGTGCATGATCGATGATTGCTGCTTACAGTAATAACTCCATAGTAACCTTTCTGCCGAGTGAAGTACAGCTGGGCATACGGAACCATATACCTCAAGAGACCACATAAAGCCTCTCATATAAGCAAGTCTAAACATACCTGAGTGAATACTGACCCGTGGAACCTCCTCGCAATACTCAGAATAGTGCACCCAGCGCCACATGACGGGCAACAAAGGGACGAAATCCTTTACTTTCATCTTGATATAAGTTCTTCCTGATTATGTGCAGCAAATAGATCTATGAATTAAATAGTTTTATTGCTTTTCCTCTATGAAGCGAAATAATTTTGTTGTATTCCAACTTTAATGAATATGGAAAACGACTAGTACTGGATAATGTTCAAATCTTTGAGCAAGTTTCTATTGCCGTTTCATTTGCCACCAAAATATTGTATGGGTAAAATAAACTATTCACTGCCCTCCTTCAGCCTCGCCGTCGCTTTGTTGGCTTAATTTTACCGGTATTCACCAGCCCAAATTTAAAATTAATCCTATCGTACTATAATTTCTTTATAAAATTTGATTTCGTAGAACTCCAAAATTGAAAGACAAACAAAACACAAACCATCAAAACAAATCTTGCAATAAAAGAACAGCATCAAAAGATCTATAAATCATCTGCAATCTACTCTATACTTGCTTTGCGAACTCTTTACTTTTTATTTGCCTAGAAATTTATATCTTCTCTGGTAAACTATTGTATTTTTCATCATGACTCGACAATTGGGTAGAGATCCGGGTTCCTCGACTCGTAGGAATCTCAATCTGAATCCTTTGGCCACTTCTAGGTGCCATTGGATATACAGAGAAGCACTCTCTCGTGGTATCAATCATGATACATTCATGCGAATCTACGAATATCAGCGGAGGGAAGCCGAATCGATGGGGCAGCAAGCCATGTTCACGTCAGAGCATCTACAATTTATTGTAGATCGTGGTACTTGGCGATCACTCTGTAAGCAAGCCTTCTCTCATTTTTTCTACGCGCATTATGCTAATTAATTCTTAGTTGGTCAAATACCATTTCCCTTCGATGCTGGTCATTTGGACACTGTCAACATTGAGCCGGTCCGCGGACTTGAAGCGGTTGAAGACCAGGCTCCGAGTAATCGAGGTGATTCTGGTACTCGCGACAGTCCTCACCAAGAAGCTAGAGCCGAAATACCTATGCCCATAGCCACGTCATCACCTCCAGCCCGTCTTCCAACCCGTATCTACGATCCTCCTTCTCCCATGCCAGGTGCTAGACCAGCTATAGCTACATCCTCGCCTCCAGCCCTTATCTACGATCCTCCTTCTCCCATGCCAGGTGCTAGACCAGCTATAGCTACATCCTCGCCTCCAGCCCTTATCTACGATCCTCCCTCTCCCATGCCAGGTGCTAGACCAGCCATTGCTCAACGCCCAGCTCCCGCTAATCAATCCAGAGCCACGCCATCACCTCCAGCCCGTCTTCCAACCACTATTTACGATCCTCCCTCTCCCATGCCAGGTGCTAGACAACCTAGACCAGCTATTGCTCAACGTCCAACTCTTGCTAGTCAATCCAGAGCCACGCCATCACCTCCAGCCCGTCTTCCAATCACTATTTATGATCCTCCATCTCCCATGCCAGGTGCTAGACCAGCCATTACTCAACGTCCAGCTCCCGCTAGACAACCTAGACCAGTTACTGCTCGTCTTCCCGCTAGACAACCTAGACCGGCTATTGCTCAACGTCCAGCTCCCGCTAGACAACCTAGACCGGTCCCTACTCGTCGTCCCGTTCCCGCTAGTCAGCATTTCATCCGCCTACCTCAAGCAAATCGAGTACAATCTGTACGTCGTCTTCGTCGCCGCCGAGACAGTGAGTCTAGTGAAGATTCAGATGACGAAGGGTTTATTCGCTATTCTCACGAATAGTTTTCTTATTGAATAAACCATCGAAGACCATCCGTATCCCTGCAACCTCGTCAAACTGAACGTCAGGAAGCTGGGGGTCGTGGTCTCTCAAGATAAGCCGATCAACCATCTGCAGGACTTGAGTCAATGGGGAGTTTGAGAAGAGGACTAGATTTACAACAGACACTTCGACAGCGTGGGATGGAAAATGATACGGAAAGTGGCGTCCCTGTTAATCGAACCACCGAAGACCCATCATGTCCAGCAGATGCACCTGTTAAATAGAGTGTTTTAAGAGCATCAAGATCAATTCTTTAATAAATGTATGAACGTGAATCAATGATCGTATGATATGTGATTTACTTTGTGCCGTACGTCATTTTTAACAGCACTTGATGCTGCTTCGTGAGCTCCTGAGCCTCGTGTATCCTGGACTGCAGAGTACCAACACAACAGACTCGTATCAGAGATGTGAAGCTGTCGTATAAATATTAACGCCTCGTGCAACATGGTTCCGCCCAGCTTAGTGGCTGCACTTGATGCGGCCTCGCGAGCTCCTGATCCTAGTGCATTCTGGATTGCAGAACATGGACTTGGCAATTATGACGGATTAAGATTGGGTGTGCAAGATGCTCGTATGGAGAGAAATGTTAATTGGAATACATACACACGGGACCAAGATCATGAGCAGAGACTTATAAACATGACGTTCAACAGAGTCGCTAAGAGGATAGCACATCAAGTTCCAAACTCTTCTCTAATAAATCTCCAAAATATTCCAGATTATTCGTATCGAATAAATTGTTTGGAATTCATAGAGTATCTACGTTTGGCTGAGAGTTTACCAAGTCCCGGAGACACTGATTTTGATATCACTGAATTGGAAGACTGCATCATTTGTCATGAGCCAATGATTGATCCTATAAGGGTATTTCCCTGTGGTCACATTTTCTGTCGTCAGTGCGTTTCGCGCTGGATACAACCATTCCTTCAAAGAAGTCCATGCCCCTTGTGCAGAGCTACATTGATAGGATATCGCGGTCTTCCAGCATCACCAAATGAAGTCGTCACGCCATACCCATACGTGCCAGGATCGAGAATCCCACTCGGTAACTTCTCTAATCAAGCCCAGGCTTTACACGATGCTGCTAATCCACCTCCTGGTCCAACTCCTGTTCGGCCTATGGCGCTTGCTCTCTCAAGAGGTTGGCGTTTTTCTGAATTCACTAGACGTAGGCTTGAGCAAACTTATGGTCTTACATTTTCACCTCCAGTTCGAACCCTTGCGACCAGCCCAGCTGGTACTCATATTTCTCCTCCTACCTCGTCGCGTTCCCCTTCTCCTACCCCGTCACTTTTGCTTGCCCGTGGCTCAGCTACACCAGATCAACCTGCATTACCAGATCAACCTGCATTGCAAGATCAACCTGCATTACCAGATCAACCTGCATTGCAAGATCAACCTGCATTACCAGATCAACCTGCATTGCAAGATCAGCCCCCTGTGCCAGATCAACCTGCAACAAACAGGCAAAGGAATCGACGTCGTAGAGGTAATCAGTTTTCAAATGATGATAGAGTTGGGTCTTTTGTTGATGACAAACAGTTGGATACCACCAAACAGCACAAACTGAAACTTCACGGTACAACACCATTTTACTGTTTAAAAATCGTCTTGGAGATGATCTGAAGGACCAAGTCGTCTGCGCAGTCATCTGCGCTATAGTCCTTTTGCCATTTTCCCCCTTTCTTTTTCGAGTTTTGTTTTTCTTAATTATCTGATTCTGATGTAGGTTGATTCTAATACACTGATTTGGCTTCTCCGTTCTCTTGCTGAAGTGGTAGTATGCACTTCTATCGGTGGTAGCGGTATCTAAATGCATTTATTCAAGGCCGAAAAGGGCACATGCCACCGAGATCAGAAGAATTCACGGTGGAGGATCAAATATTTGTACAGTAATCATATTCTTAGACAACAACTATCTAACTATATCTCAATCACCAATCCCATATCATCCATCTTTTACTATCACCCAGATACCAAATTAGTAATACTCTGCCGACCCCAGGTAGGACTAGAATATTACCCTAGAGAAAGCCCTATAATCGACCAAACACCGGTCCCTAGGATAGGAGATGGCCGATTTCCTCGCGTGATCTAAATCCAAAATATACGCAGCAGGACCCCAGGTCCTTGCTCAGCCTAAAAAATGTTTCTATACCCCTCCCTCCTGCCCAGGTCTCCCAGAGACCTTTTACATATCACGCTCTCGCCCTTTCCCACTCCTCATTATTCCTGGTCTTCACCTCTGACCTTGTTTTAATCGCCAGCTTGATCTCTACAAGCACTAATGTACATGAAGCTCCACCATAACACAGCCTTACCACCAGGCTTTAATCCGTTTCTCTTCCCACCGCAAAGTCTCCTCCAATTGTTGGTACCATGTGTCGAGTGATTCGGGAGTGTAGCCTTGCGGATCTGGCGCGATATCGTTTCCGTGTGCCTAGCTGTACAGTGGTATCTGAAGTGGCCATTCAAATGGAATCGAGGGTCGTTGGAGATGCTGCAGATTGTTGTCGATCGAGAAGGAGGGATCGTACAACTCTGCGTATCAAGTCACTATGATTGTTGACTCGAGGTGCCACTCAGGATCGACCGGGAATACTTTGTGGAAATGGCCATCTAAAGTCTAACACAAAGCCTCATCTTGTGGATTCCTAGGCTCTGTAGATTGCTGGCCTCGCAGAGTCGTCTCGTTTTCAAGTGGTGAGACGCACTCATCTATGAGCTCCCAAACCTCATCAATGGCAAATCTATTTCCCAACCCACGAGCTGGCGCTCTTTTGGTCTCTACCAATGCATTG
>JWJB01010799.1:0-15656 GCA_000812895.1 Rutstroemia sydowiana
CCAAACAGTATCCACTTAACGTTTTAATTGCAGATGACAACGCCGTCAATCGTAAGATTGTGCTGCGGGCTCTTACCAAACTGGGATACAGCGAAGACCATATCACATTCGCAGTTGACGGGGTAAAGGCTGTCGATCAGTATCGAAAGTCGCTCCTATTACCAAAGGAACATCGATACGACTTCATCCTGATGGACATATGGATGCCAGAAATGGATGGCTATGAGGCCACCATAGAGATCTTGAAACTAGCCGAAGCTAATGGGGAGTCTCCATCAATCATTACCCTCACCGCCGATATAACAGAAGATTGTAAACTGCGTTCAAGACAAGTGGGTATGACTGGGTTTCTGTCCAAACCTTACACAATGGTCGACATTGAGAGAGTGATTATCGAACATTCTAAGAATTTTAAAGTTTAAAAAATTCTCCTCTCTTGATGCATTTACGGATGATATTTGAGCAAACCCATTTGGTGGGTAGGGTGGATACTTGTTCTTTCCCATGGCGTTGGATCCAAGCGATCTTCGGATTTGAAAATTTGGGTGTTTGTAATAGGAAGAATAATTGTGTGATATATGGCATGGCGGAAGGCGTTTTTACATTTAGTTTTCCTATTTCTCACATTACATTTATGAAGGGTTATGGAGTTTACTGTGGGATGGGATGAAACTGGAGTAGGGTCTCTTTTTCTTTTGTCTTTTTCTGGGAGGGATAAATGAAAGATGGGTTATGGGTTATGGGCTATGCTGTGATACGGAAATAGGGTTTGTTCCCTTTACATGTAAGAATTAATAAAATGTATGGGAAATGGGAAAATGGGACAGGCAATATTATGGGGGTAATAGGTTAGGGATGGGATACATAGGATGGTACGGTATGGGCTTGGATGGAATAGCATATGGGATGGGATGAAATGGAAATGGAAATTGGATGGGATAGGTTAGGTTTAGGTTAGGAGTAAGGTATCTGCTCTGCATTGAATTCTCTGGGGAAATTGTGGGGGAATTTAAATGAAAGAGAGGGGGTTTTGGGAAAAGGGGAAATGATAACAACACAAGCATTTCAATATATCAATTGACCAACCAATGCATAGGTAATGATACAAAAGTACTAGGTATGAATGAGTTGCATGAGATATGAATATGCATTTAAACCATAAATTGTTATTTAATTCTAAATAATAATATAATTATGTGTCAAATTCTAATGGTTAAAAGGTGGATATATTTTTTATAGGTACACTAATGAATTGTACTAATAAATAAATGTTTGCACTGTAAATGAGACAGACATGCTACGTGACTACGGGGTAAAGCCAAATTTGTGTTTTCGCTAATGATGATCGCATAGAGTATGTGCCAGGTACTGGTACTGGTACAATAGATGACTTGCGCATCATATTTATCCACGCGATCAAATTTGCAACTTCCTTAGAAGAAAATCAATTTCTATGACATAACATAGAGTACATACCTAGCTTTTTTTTTTATTTCTCCTTCACCACTTTTTAACCTCAAGATCTCTAGAAATCCATCCTAACGAATATGTAAAAGCCCACCATCAAGATGCGCTCTGCAAGCATCAAAATGATTATTACAACCCTTCTCACTACTCTCACTACCGCTCTCCCAAACCCCTCATCATCGTCATCTTCTTCTTCAATATTCTTCTCCAACTCACACTATTCCACCCTCTCTCCTAACATATCCACCACCCTATTCAAAGACCTCGAAGAACTCTCCCGCATCGTCGATATATCTTACTGCGTCGGACTCACCGGAATCGGCATTTCCAAACCTTTCCAATGCGCCTCCCGCTGCGACGATTTTCCCAATTTCGAATTGGTCGATACTTTTAACACGGGGCCTTTAATGAGCGATAGCTGCGGATATATTGTTTTGGATCATGGCAGCAATATGGAGGGAAGCAAAAAGAATGGTAGAGTCATTGTCGCATTCCGTGGAACCTACAGTATCGCGAATACGATAGTGGATCTTAGCACAGTACCACAAGAATATGTTGCTTATCCCGAAGACCCTGATGATTCTCCTACTTTGCCGATGCGACATAAATATCAGTTTATGGATTGGTTTCCATGGCAGAGGGCTGTGAGAAATGAGGATGGGAGGACTACGACGCAGAGTCAGGGCGCGAAATGCTATAATTGCTCGGTGCATAGCGGATTTTGGACAAGTTGGAAAAATACCAGACCATATGTTATTCCGCATCTCGATTTACTGCATCAGGCATATCCCTCTTACGATTTACATCTCGTGGGACACTCGTTAGGGGGTGCTGTAGCGGCGCTAGCAGGTCTTGAACTAAATGGAGGAAAGCTTTGGACGCCGACTGTTACTACATTTGGAGAGCCACAGATTGGGAACAAAGGAATGAGGGATTATTTGGATGGGGTATTTGGGTTAGGGGAGACGACTGGAGAGGAGAGGAGGTATAGAAGGGTAACTCATGTGGATGATCCGGTACCGCTACTTCCGTTGCAGGAATGGGGATACCTACCTCATGCCGGGGAGGTTTATATTGCGAAAGCGGAGTTGCAGCCGCAGGTGGGGGATGTGAGACTTTGTTATGGGGATACGGATGAGGGATGTATTACGGGTGATGATGGGGATGGTCAATGGTTTAATACTGCGTTACAAATTGACGAAGAGCATGAGGATGAAATTGGGAATGTGAATGCGGACTTGGAGATGGAAGAATTGAGAAAACGGTGGGGACTTCCTATCCCAACGAGATATAAACTCTGGCAGTTATTCTTCGCACACAGGGATTACTTCTGGAGGTTAGGTCTATGTTTACCAGGGGGAGATCCAATGGATTGGAATCGTCCGAAGTATAACATAACCGATGAGGTTTGAAATGAAAGTCTAGGAAAAGACTTCGGAGGTAAATATGAGGCGCATATTCGCTGTTTTTCCCCCTCTCTTCTAGGAATGAAGAGTTGGCTGTTTGGCTGTATTTCTTGATATTGGAGTTTGGATTCCGCAGTGGCAATGATTCGCTATTCGCGTGCTTAGGCAATGAAAATGGGCAGGCAATAAGAAGTTTTTTCAACTTTAGGAATCGAATGCCGTGGAGTATATTATTACCTGGAGGGAACATAAAAAGAGTGAAATGGGGTATACAGAACACACAAATTCCCTAATAATCGGTAATAACAATACATGCATACATACTTACACACATTGCACAATGCGATCTTCATATATATCAGCTGGCCTAGGACAAGTTTCTCCTTGAATGATTGTACAAGTATTTCCCTCGCCTACCGGTCAGTACTTGATACTTCGAAAAAAGGAGTTGAAGCTCATTCATTGCCTTTCCCGGCATTGAAACAACTCAGTGTGTGTTGTGGTAGATAATCCAATATTCAACTTACTTTCAATTTTTGATGACTAGAAAATTGAAAGATAAATTCTTTATACAAGATCATCAATCCTCTTTCTCAAATTCCCAATCTCCACCGGCGTAGTCTTACAACAACCCCCTACAAAAACATCTCTCCAAAACCCCCTCTCTTTCACACCCCTCACTATCCCAATCATAACCTCATCCCAACTCTCTTCTTTCCCCCCCAGACCCACATCCACATCCATATCCTCCCCTCTCATCTCCCACACCTTCGTCGTCGTATTGTAAACCTCATCTCTCTTCGTTCCATCCGGATAAATCACCAAACCTGGCCAATACAAATCCCCTCTATCCATCTCCCCCTTGTCACACAACCTCCCTATCTCCCTCTCAAACTCCAATATCAATCCCGTGAGCTTCGTCACTTTACTACAATTAATCCCTATCCCAAATGGTCTTGCTTCTCCTTCTCTCGTGCATAACATCGCGCGGATAAGTGTTTGGATCGTACTCCCGTCTGGGAGTTGATATTGATTTTCGGGTTCTAAACCCGGGAATACACATGTCATCCAGAAGGGCTTTCGTTCTGATTTCTCCTTCGCCTCCACATTCCCAGAACCCACAGAATCAAACATACATTTCCTCACGGCACTAACCTCCACAAGCAACGGCAAGGTCTCAAAAGCCACGATATCAATTTTATCCCAACAAGTTTCCTCCTTAGCAAATACGGAAAGTCGCTCGTAATGCCAGGAATGTAATTGCTCTATTGATGAATGCTCTTCATCGTAGTTTCCTGCGTATTCTTGACTGGGTGACATGATTGCTCCGTAGGCGCCTAGACTTAGTGCTATTTTGGGCTTTCCTCTATTTCCTTGTTTTCTCCCCTCTTCGGTTTCATTTCCTTCACGTGCATGCAAAATCGATTTTCCCTCTTCCCCATCTTTCACACCGTGATTAGGATCCCCCGCCGCGAAAGAAACAGCATCAACAGCAATACGCACCGCCCCCCTCATCATGCCCTCCACCTCATCCCGATTCCCGAAACCGGATTTGGCGAATCCTTCGAAACTTGCGGAATAGGTTGCTGTGAGGAGGATATCTGCGCCTGCGGCGACGAATGCTTTTTGGGCTGCGAGGAGAACTTCTGGGCCTGAAGGGTTGGATGTGGATAAAGATGAGGATGGAGGGGATGAAGAGGGATAATATGAAGGAATAAGAAGTTGGGATGACCAAAGTGGGGTTTCTTGTGTAAAGTGGCAGTTGTGATTTGCTTCTAGGGTGGTGCCTAGACCGCCGTCGAGGAGGTGGATGAGTGTTGGTGTGGGGGTGGTCATTTTCTTTGATGTGTGTAATTGCAATACTCGCTCGTATAACTTGCTTATGGAAAAAAAACCCGAGAAAGTGTGAGTAATTCTAGAGAGCAAATTGAGAGTTTGAATTAGCCAGGATTGAAGAATGACAAGAAAAGATATTGCTCTTCTTTTCTCCCCTTGCTGTTTGGTTGCTGGTTACTAATGTTTTATTATAACTTATTTTGCGGAATTTGAAGTCTGGGAATTGGGTTTGCGCGATGGATTATGATTTTGGATGGGCGTGCTGTTAAGGTTACATAAGATCTACAAATAGTATATAAATCAGAAACAAAATGAGTTTCTTGCCAATATTTAATGGTATATTTTTATAAGGAGTTTTAAATCTAGTTCTTACCAGAAAAATATAATTGTAGTTCAAGATATTGTATATTTTCCCCCGCCTTTACAAGAGATTAGGTTTATCTCAGTATATTGTGTAACCTCGAATGAATCCATTACCGATATCCCCATACCCAGCCAAGTAACCAAGCAACTAACATCAACCACCATCCAAATCCTAGATAAAAGGACTTTGAAATTCGAGAGTAATTGATGAGTTATTACATCCGCGCGGGCACAGGATCTCTAATTCTTAAATCTGGAAATGTGAGGACGATGCTTTTGTTAGACTAGATTCATAATTAAATCCACATCATCTACATCATAGGATGGCCCAGCCAATATCTTGTTACCATTCTAGAGGATTTCAAAGAGTTTCAATTCTGGGTCAGATAATTTCTACCAGCCACCTGGTCCTATATCTCCAGGGTCTGAATACAGCATTGAATTCACTTGAACTACATACCGGACGGCTTTTGTGAATATATTTTGGTCTTATTCACCCCATAATCATATAAAGCATCATATACTCCGTAAACTGTAGCACAATGTTTTCGGATTTCTAGTATATCATGAGCATATCCACGCCTTCTCAAATTTCTTATGAATACTGTAATGCTTTTGAAAGAATATTCATTCGCCACCTAACACACGCAGTGCGCATATCTACTCGTTTCCCGTCCCATCCTACCACATCAGAGTTGCCGAATCGTTTCCTCCAACTTTCATTATGAACGAAACGAAGAATGCATCTATAATCAGCGAAGAGCAGACCCAGGAGTCTCAGCCTTTCTTCACCAATACAGGCTACAACTCAACGTACCATCCATCTACTTAAAAACACGGAGACTGTAGTTGTAACACTTTCGTTTTAATTGTTTTTGTGTTAGGTGATAATTCAATACACCGTCGACTCTGGGAGGTTTGATCGCGATTCTGTAGTTTCTCATCCTCAGTTGTATCATCCTTCATTCGACAGATCAGTTGTGAAAAACAAATGAATGCTGTATGAATATCAAATGAAACGGCAACTTACAAAAGCTTTTCCTCATTATTCATGTTTGACCTCTTTCCAATCCTGCACATCTCCATAATCTTTTCCAATTCCGAATCTTCAAGCTTGGGATCTTTTAGAAGGCTGTTTTGTTTACTATTAGTATTGGAGATAGAGCAATATTCAAAAATTATTCGTAACTTACTGATTAGCAACTTCAATCACAGCCTTCCTCCACATATCCGCCTTCTTATCCTTCGTTTCCAACCCCACAAATCCAAGTTTGATATCGTGTATCATCTGTTTATACCTATGTACTCTCTTTCGAATAATTATATCTTGGGAGGCCCTATCATGGAAAACATCAGTCTCCTTGGAGAAAAAGCGCATATAGGGAGAAGAGAACAAGCCGATCACAACATACATGGACTGGAGACGAGTAATGAGTTTCAAAACCCTGAAGATCCTACATTTCTTCTCCAAATCCTGCGTTTCCTTTTTGAATTTATCCAAACTATGTATTATTAGTTGTGGAGGTGAAAATGTATGTGCTCATTATTTCATAAGGATGACTTGCATATCACATTGAGCAGGCTTCAGCACTTGAAGCTTTGCTGGATAGCCTCGGCGTGATGGATAATAGATCGCTCGACGTTCGTTCACACTGTAGGGTAAAGTGTATAATAGATGTTCAAGCATACTTGAATTTATCCTGTAGGGGGGAGGTTGGTACGGTGGTAGTATGGTGTGTAGAAATAATGTATGTAAGAGCAATTGGCAAGTGGATGTGACGTTGGGATGGACTGGGAGAGAAAAAATAAAAGGAAGATGGTGTTAAATGAATACCTTATGATAATTCTGAAGTATGTTGACCGTGTAAGGAAGGAATAGCTAGAAAGGGAAGGAACTTGGACTGACTGCTGGCAGGAGCAACTCATCAACCACTCTCAATATCTCAGACCTCTAATAGTTCAAAAGGCTTGTTGTTATAAGACACCCACCGTCTCAATCGTTATATCAATAATCGCAATAATTGAATGGAAGTTCCACGTAATTCAGTTACTTTACTCAGTTAGGAATAGCTAAATCTGGGTAACTTGATACGAAAAACTCGAGGAAGGAGCATTGGAGGAAAGACTCCTCTCATGAAGGGCTTCAGAACATCTCAAAATGCAACTTTCCAATATGTAGAGAAGGAATACACATGAGCAAAGAATATCAGCACCCAAAATAAACCCTATCCCAAATTGGTATCTATGAAGAAAATAAAGAACCAAAACGCCATCAAATTCCCTCCGTTTCCTCCCATAAGTTTCTTATCTCATCAAAATCATCAATCACATAAACATCTTCGCCATTCTCATCGCACCACCCACACCACCCATCCCACTTGCCAACGAACCCAATTTACCAAACCCGGACGACGATTCTACCTTACTCCTCTCGTAATCATAACTGCTACTTCCACCACCATGACCTCTCCTATTTGCTTGACCCCCCATCAACTTGTCTAGCCCGCCAGGCAAACGAATCCCAAATCGTTTCAAGAGCCCCGCAAGCGCACCACCCGTTATGAGTGGCATAATCACAAGCATGAAAACCCTTACTGGGTGGCGCTTCATGTAGTAAAGCAAATCGCGAAGAAGCTTTTGTAGTTTGATATACATGCGTTTTACGAATCCATCACGAGGAGAGCGTTTGTAGTGGGATGTAGAACGAGAAGAGTTCAATCCTGCGACAATAGGCATCCATCAGTAAAAATGTCATCAAAATAATATCAACAAGCCACAGGCCACAATCAAAGTAGGAATCAAGACAATAGAGAGATATTTCAAGCAGAGAAAATATTAGGAAAGAAGTCATTTACCGAAGAAGCTACTTTTAGATGAATTATGCTTCGAATCTCCATAAATACCTCGAGTGCGACTTGAAGAGCGATCACGACCATGGTGAGATTTCGGAGATGCTCCAATGATACCACCTAGAATACTAGGCGTAGACGAAGAATGGTGTTTTTTGTGGTGACCTGAAGATGAGTGTCGTGATGTTGTTGAGCGACCTGCATCAGATGCACCATCGAACCAACCCATGATTGCGATTTATGTTTTCTATTTTTGTGATGCGAGCTGCGATTGATTGCTGGGAGCGAATGTGAAGCAATTGATGAACTGGTGGTGTAATTGTAACGCTGCAAGTTCGTATTGAGGGTAAATGAGAAGGATCTAGTTGTCAAAATCGGAGGGGTTCAACTGCAGAGAAATTGCCAAATATAACTTTTTCCGCTATGTTCAATCAATGTCCCGTTCGCTTTTATCTCACTTAATTCATCCCACGAGCTCGCCTTATCTTGGTCTTTTTCTCCGGAAAATCGCTCAACTTTTTTCTCCAAAATAATAATGCAAAAAATGCAAGACAGGAAGAAAGGTGGAGGAAAGAAAGTGGTTCCCTTTTGATCAATTGACGAACGTAAGCTTTCGTAAAGGAATATGTGGGATCTTTTAGTTCCAGGGGCTGAACAGTGCCATCCCAACCCCTTGATTTCTGGCGGTGAAGAGTTATTTCTTCTTGCACTAATGCACAAAAGATCCATTTTGCAGGGTAGATCACCACGTGATTATGTACGATTGTACTCTTTTTGCTACTCGGAGAGACATCCAGGTGTATTTTATTGGTTATAAGAAGTTGAGGGGTATTATTGGCCGAGGCGCCTGAGCCGAGTAAGGTAATATGGCGGGGTTTGGAGGTGGATCTTAAAAGGCTCTAGATGTTGGGTGGAGTCAAGCTGTGAGTGGTTCTGCAGATTCTGCGTATTTGATTGATCAAAGAATATGCGAAACTTAGGATTTGATACGCTTCGGGTTTAAAGATACATGTACGTATAGTACTATATACTATCATTTGGTTGTTAATAGTTTTTTGTTCTATAGCATGTTTGACCTATCTAGTGGTCAACCTACTGGATCTCTGGTGGATACAGAAGCTGAAGCTGTTCTTGATAACTTGCCGAAGTTAAATCCTAGATCGCTGGAATGAGCAGGATGGAGGATCAAGAGATGACTAATGCCATCTATTCCAACCATCCGATGATTGATAAAACTTCGAGTTCTCTTTATGCTAGCTAGTATTGGATATCTACATACATGATAAAAATTCTGCTGTACTCGGTTCAAAGTGCATTCAATCGCATCCCAGTCCATTTATATCAAAATCGCTGAGGCCAAACGCCAACCAAACATCCCAGATTGCATCGTCAACCAAAAGCCTCCCAAAGCCTTATATGTCTTAAGCTGACCCCACAGCATGTGCAAAAACCTTTGCTGCAAGCTGGCTCAACAACCTTGCCTTATCCCCTTGAGGAAGCTCCTGCATTATGTATTAGCACATCTGTAGCCCCAAGGGACCACTCAAACACTTACCTGGAAAACAGAATAAACACTCTTCCCCTTCACATCTCTCACAGCTCCCAACCTATTACCCGCCACCGCACCTGCCAACATACCCGGAAAGTTCGCCACAATAAAACCCATAGCACCACCACTCAATCCACCCACCATACTCCAAAACGTGCCCGTGGGTTTGCCACTATTTTCCGCCATCCCCTCCTCCTTCAACATCTCCTCAAACACATCCCCAAACTGCTCTTCTTCAAATTTCTGCTCCTCTTCTGGACTCTTTGCCTTGGACGAGAACCCAAAACTGGACCAGGGGAACGAAGATCCTGCCCCGGGTGCGCTAGTGTTTGTAGGTATCTCCTCGTCTGCGTCCATGGATGTTGAGGCTGATGATGCTCCTGATCCGAAGCCATGATAGGCGCGCGCGTCATCGTAGTCTTTGCGGCGGGAAGGTTCTGATAACGTATAGTATGCGTCATTTATCTTTTGAAATTTTCGTGTTCGTTCGGGACGTTCTGGGGAATCGCTAGGAACTCGATCGGGATGGGTTTTTAGTGCAGCTCTGTGGGAAATCTTGTTAGTTAAGGGTCGAGAGACAGGTTTGCAAGTGAGTGAATACGCTACCTTTTATAAGCATTTCGAATCTGCTGCTGAGTAGCAGTCGAGGAGACGCCAAGTATGGCATCTGATTAGGTTGTTAGATATTGGATCTTCAGTTGTTCGGTATGAAAGAGGGGTATGGTAGGTATACTTACAGTAATCAGATGGTAAACTGGCCATATTGGTTATATTTCCTTTTATCAAAATATGATTTGATTTTGTTGTTTATAATGTGGTTCCAACCGCAAATATAGATAGATAGATTTTAAAAAGGACACAAGGGCAGAAGGACACTTTCAAAGGTACCTAGTATAGAGTCTGTCGCAGGCAATTACCTAGGCACGTACTAAAGTTAAGCTTGAAAGTTGATTCGACTTTGACTACATGTATGGGAACTGGAGTGAATCAAGAAGGTGGGTGCGTTCACACGTCATATGCGCCACAACGTGGCTTTCTTTAAACGAATGAAAACGTGTGAACGCCCACAACTTTTACCCCATATTTATATATAATTTTGGAACTTGCATACTTCGTACATTATATGTAAATACAACGAAGAAGCGGCCCGCAGTTACTATTGGATCAGTGGATCGAGTAGATAATAGATGATTTAAGAATATCAATTTTATACTTCATTTTAATCTTAATCTTCATCTTCATTCTGCTCTTTGAACTTTCATCTACCAAAGGCCACGCCCATCACTTACTTCATTGCGTACTGCACTGCGATATCTCTATGTACCAATCAATCAACTCACCAATCCCCTTTACTCCTCCCCTTCATTCCCCATCAATCCATTGATCTATTTCATCCAACCTTCATTCAACCATTTTCTCCAATCCCGCCCCTTATTATCCATGGGCACCAATTTATGCCCTCAAAATATTTTCTTCCGCTGCTCCTTCGATAAACAAAACTCCTGAACAAGGGCTGCTGCTGCCCAATTGTTATCTCCTAAATATAAAGGCACGGAAGTAAATGCCTTTTCCCATGCATCCCAGGATTCCTACGGAGCTTTCCCGTTGGCTGTTGTGCTCAAAAAGACGCAAGTACGTTGCTAGAAAAATCGGTATTGTATTGAAAAGAAGCGATATCAAAAGCTCGCTAGAATAATCTTTCCCCAGAACCAGTGGCGAAATGCAAAAAGTGAAGGGAAACAAAAAGGTGAACTGAACGTAAACTCGTTGGGTATAACCTCCTCTCTTGCTATGCCAAATGCTGTGATGTGATGATATATGTGACGTGATGTAGAAGGGTTGTGTTCGCGAGTTGATATCGAGGTAATATACAAAAGTCGGGCTTTGATGATGATAATGGAATGGAGCACATGGTGTTGGTAGAGGTGGAGATAATTATTAAGTATTACAATCATGTGTATATGTTATTGGTCGTAGCAGCACGTCTAAGGCTCCTGTCCGAAGTCGTGTATGTGATTAATCGTATGTATGTTTAGTCGAAGAAAGAATCCTCGCCTACAAGACCTTTGGTTTTGTTAGTGCCTATAGAGTAAAAATATATTCGAACAACTTACGGGAATCGTCTCTCATTCTATTGGTGCTTGGCTTCTGTGCAAGTCCCATACCGAACATGCTACTTTCCCTCCTCTTTGATTTCGAAACTCCCTGCTGCTGCTGTTCGTTATAAGCAGGTCCGCCGAATGTACCAGCACGACTGCCATATTCTGGTCCAGCCATTGTGTTAAATCCTGCAAAACCCGGTGTTTGCTGTCCAAAAGATGCTTGGTTATAAGCAGGCGTAGGTAGGTCCTGGGCGAATTTTTGTCGTCGCGGAGAACGAATATCGTCCGGATGTAACGCTGGAGCAGTGACTGTCACCTCAACCGGAGGGCGATCGTGATCGGTGGGCTCTCCGAATATGCCATCGTATTGTTGCAAGAAAAGTGCAAACACAGGAGCAGGGATATTGAGAGTTGGCGAGAACACAATACCGACATTGCGAACCGTCATCTTATTAGTGTCTGAGTGGTTGATAATGTTGATGAGGAAGCCTGCAAGATATTTGAGACATATATTATTTGCTCTTGGTAATCTGTGTACTAGGCCATTTAAAGCACTAATCTTTTCTTGGAGATCGTGAAGCTCAGTGACGGCAATAAATTCTAAATGAAGCTCTCTAGTCAAGATGGTGGTAGGTAATTCTCGGAGGTATAGCTTTAGTAAAGATGCAACAGCATGGATATCGTAGTACTGTTCATCGGTGACCAGATTGACATCTCCTTCAGTGTTGAATCGTTCCCTAAGTTGCCTGATCACAACATTTGATCCACTTAACCTAAATATTCCTTCTTCGCCAGCGGCGTTTTGAGCATCAAGATATTCGATGCATCGGTAGATGACTGCCGGGAGTTCAATGTTGACATTAGCTGGATGATTGTATTTGACAGCCTCTGCAAGTGGCGCGCCAAACACTGCTCTAATTGGGCCATGTTGATCGTAAGCCATTTGAGTCAAATTAACGTTAGAGTCGTTAGAGCCTGAAATTGGTAGGTCGGCCGATGGTCTGGGCTTTGACCCAAATCCAAAAAAGCTTCGCTTCTTCTGCTTGATCACTTCAGCTGGCGCTGACAAGCCCTGTTTGTTTCCCCAAGAACTTCCAGGCTCAATGACATGAGCGTTCGTTGGACCTGAAATTGACTTCATCGACTGAGAGTGTGGGAGAGACATTGGGTCTCTATCGTGGGTATGGGGAGGCGACGGAGTACCAGAGTTCTTGGGCCTCGCTCCATAAGGAGCGTTACCTTGTTTTGCTGCCTCGTAACTGACAGCTTTTATTTCAGCACTGTGGTCTCCTGGCCTCCCGTGTGCGCTACCTTTCCTTCTGGGTTGAGAAGGATGAGAACTTTGAGGGTGAGAATTGCTGCTAGATCTTTTGCGACCTTGACTTGAATGCTCATCCTCATCCTTGAAATCGACGTATCGGAGGAGAGCTGAAACCCACTCGTCTCGCTCTTGATCACTCTCGGCACACAGAACGTGCCGGACCAGACTAGTAGAATCTTTCCTCTTTGGTTCAAGGACCAGGAATGCATGGCGGTATTGATTGTCGACATCATCAGCGTCTGCTCTGGAAGGAGATTCCTCGGCATGTTGCTGTTGCTTCCCTATTTGGGCATTTTGTAGCTTGATTGTGCCTAGATGTGGTCCGCCCGGAGACTCGTAGTATTTGAAGACGGGTCCATCCAAAACGAAGAATCGAGCTTTCCACCCTCCAAAATTCTTGCCTCTCTTGGTGAGATATCCATTCTTAAGGGGTCTGCCGCCTGGTCCAGTCTTGGCAGACATCTCGGAGCTCGCGTCGCTACTTGGAGTCATGTCTTCGGCATTAGGCTCCATTGTGTTCGTTGACAAATATCGACATATCTCCAAAGCAGAAGCAGTATCCAACTCAGTATTGAGAATTTCATCTAGATATTGGTCCAGAGCATTACGCCGAGCATCTACTTTTGCAGGAGCATGTCCACTAAAGAGATATCTATCTGGAACCCTAGCAGTTACCGTTGCACATTGTTTCAGAGCTTGGTCCAAGTTAGACAACGATGTAGAGTCTTTTTCGACTCTCCACAATTCTTTGCCGCTCGATCTTCCAAACACTGCAAGAGTGAAGACAGGATCATCTTCAAAATTCGCGGGGAACATAAGGCTAGCTCTAGATGGTTTTAATCGAGAAGAGGCTACTTTAACATCTATCGAGGGAAGAGCGTTAGGGGGTAATAAGAGATCTGGGTATTCATCAGTAACAAGACCCTTGTATATCACATTTCCCCTCTCTTCACTCGGCGTGGGCGATTGGCTATGAGCGTTTTCATCAACAATGGTCATTTCCTCCGCCCTTTTTGCGACCAGCGAAGGCTTAGGGGAGGCCAAAGTCATAGCAATAGCCGGTGCCATTCGAGGAGAACCCATCGACATGGGTGTCCCAGGCGGCAAAGGTATTGGTGCTCGCGGGGCACGAGGCGATAATGGTACGCCACCAGGAAAGGCGGACATGCCACGGGGAGACATGGGAGGTGAAGCCAAGGATGAGTGTGATGAATTAGTTCTTGAAGACGTTGGCATCGGCCTTGGGCTGTTTGGTAAACCTGGGCTTAGTAATGGAGGGGATATCGCCCTTGGGCTCGCCGGTAAACCAGGACTCAACAATGGAGGTGCTACAACACTCGGCATTGGGGGAGGCAATCCGGAACTCAGTATTGGGGGAGGCGATCTTGTTGCATTTAATATTCCTGCCAAAGAGCCAGCATTCTCATCGGGTGGTGAAAGTGCTCTCATATGAGCGTCGGGAGGTGATATTGGTACAGTTGGTCGTGGGCTTAACGGCATTGGTGTCGTCTCATTTGGCGTGCTTGATTTAGATTTCGGTTTACCCTTCATGCTGTTCTTCGAACTCTTCTTGGACAGACTCCTTGCTTCGGCCTCTTTTGCCGCTGCTATCTCGCGTACTCTGTCATCGTCTTCTCTCGTCTTGCGTCGCCCTCGTTCCGTGAATATCGGAATCTCATCGACCTCCAATATATCGTCATAGTCAGTGTCCGACTCGTCTCCCGCCCCCGATGCTTGGCGCAAGTGAGAACTAGCCACCTCAACCTTCTTGCCAAGGTTGAGTGGCGCTGGAGGCGCTTTTCTATTTGGTGGAAATTTAGGTGATCCACGATCATTTTTGGGCGATGCTTCTGTGAAGGAGAAGGTAGGGCTTGCGATTGACGTTGGTGGAGGTGGAGGTGACGCAGGAGGAGGACCTTTCGGGGCTTCGGCAGGCAAACTTCTCGATGGCGGAACAGTGGCATTGTAGGGCATCTGTGGTGTAAGTGGGGGGTTCTTCCGCATTTGACTTGCCTCAAATCCAAGAGGAGGCGAATCAGGATTAAACTGTTGAAATGCGTGCTTGGTAGGCGATGGCATCTTATGCTCGGCTGCGACCATATTCGTTAAACCTGGAGTGCCTGGGGGTGGAGGAGTTGTGGGATATGGCGCTAAAGCAAATTCATTGGGAGATGCTGGTGTAAGGGCTTGGTCCTTCGAACCACTAGAGCTAGGCGGGCCGTCAAAATTGACCTTTACGGATATCTCAGCCGGTTTTGGCTCCGATACTGTGGATCCTGCTTCTGATGATGGCCCTTGCGTAGAGTCTACTGGAGATGGACTTGCAACCTGTGTTGTGATGCTATCCTTAAGTTTCTTCCTGTATCTTTCCTTATCTTTTAAGGCTCTCTCAAGATCCTTATTCAAACCTAGAATCATAGCCCGCTGTTTGTCCACCAAACGCCATAGTTGTGCGTTTTGTGCTGTTTGCGATTGCTTCTCCTTCAGTAGGTGTTGTATAACTGCTTCCGGAGACCCAGCTGTTTGGATCAGAACCCCTATGTCTGGTAGGGCCATGGATGCTCTCGAATCCTGTGAGATTTTGTTTGAATGCCCACCGCTTGATATCGAAGAGATCGCAGAATCGATTGAAGATGTTCGCGGCGGTAGACGTCCCATTTCGGCACGATGTGGAGGTGCTGTAGCAGCCATGGCCGGTGGTTTGCCAGTAGGTGAGGTTGAATAACCTCCGGTATTTAAGCGTTCGCTTTTATCTCACTTAAT
>JWJB01010800.1:0-27470 GCA_000812895.1 Rutstroemia sydowiana
ATATACTAGGTAGTACTTTACTTTTTTTGTTTTTATTTTTTTACCTTACCTACTTCTACTGTACCTAAATATTTATTTGCCTTACCCAGAACGGTGTTTCAGTAACTGCAAAAAAAAATAAGGAAGAATTTCTGGAGCCTACAGTAGTAGAAAAAGGGCCTACTTTTTTTTTCCCTTCTAGAAAGTCAATACACGCGAAAGTCAACATTGATTTTCCTTCACACAGAAACGACCGCAAACATCCCTCGCCCATTTCAACAACCCCTCTCAAAATTTTATTTATCAACAACAACTTTGATATCACAAATAGTACCCATCTTTTGAGCAAAATTAAAGATCAACTTTCAAGCTCAATTTCGGTTGTTATAATAAACAATCAAGACATTTAACTTCGAGAGAATATTGTAAAGATGGATGTGGGTTCCGTCTTGGTCAATTCCTTGTCGGCAGGTTAGTATTTTCCCCTCCTTCTACATTCAAGATTGTCTCAAAGGCAAAGAAGATATTTCAGACATTTATATGCTAATATTATTTAGACAATGCTGTTCGCACTGCTGCTGAAGAACAACTCACACAAGCAGCTGAAGCCAACTTTGTACGTTTTCCCCACGCAGCCTTGACCACATCATCGATGAGATTCTATGACCTTCTTTTACTGATATTTTCCTCAATCTAGTCCATATACCTCGTTACCCTCGTACAAGAATTAGCAAATGAAGAAGCAGCAGGCCCTATTCGAGCAGCTGCTGGTATCGCCCTCAAGAATGCATTCACAGCCCGCGAATATGCTCGCCTGCGCGAATTACAAGAAAAATGGCTACAACAAGATCCAGACACTAGGAAGCGCGTGAAAGACCTCACTCTTGAAACCCTGACTTCGAGTAACACACAAGCTGGCCAGACAGCGGCCCAAGTCGTCTCCTCGATAGCTACAATTGAATTGCCGAGAGAACAATGGCCCGAACTTATGCCTGCGTTGGTACGGAATGTAGGGGAGGGTAGCGATCATCTCAAGCAGGCCTCGCTTTCTACGCTTGGATTCATCTGCGAAACTCAAGATACCGATCTTAGACAGAGCCTTGTACAACACTCGAATGCTATACTGACAGCAGTTGTACAGGGTGCCCGAAAAGAGGAACCAAATCTCGAAGTCCGACTAGCAGCCATCAACGCTCTTGGAGATTCGTTAGAGTTTGTGGATAGCAATTTCAAGAATGAGGGCGAGAGAAATTATATCATGCAGGTTATCTGCGAGGCCACACAGGCTACCGATTCGCGGATACAACAGGGTGCATTTGGATGTTTAAACAGAATTATGTCCCTGTACTACGACTTGATGCGCTTTTATATGGAGAAGGCACTTTTCGGTCTCACAATTATGGGTATGAAGAGTGAGGAAGAAGATGTTGCTAAGCTCGCTGTTGAGTTCTGGAGCACCGTTTGTGAGGAAGAAATTGCCATCGAAGATGATAATGCACAAGTAAGTTCCAAATCATTCTCTTGATGCAACATTTCTAATTTGATTTGCAATAGGTTGAGCAGGTTAATCACATGCGACCATTCTACAATTTCTCGAAGGTTGCGACCCCCGAGGTTGTACCAGTTCTTTTGATGCTTTTAACAAAGCAGGATGAAGATGCAGCAGATGATGAATACAATATCTCTCGTGCTGCTTACCAATGTTTACAGTTATACTCTCAAGCTGTCGGTGGGATGATTATTCAGCCTGTTTTGACATTCGTCGAGGCCAATTTGAGAGGAGAGGACTGGCACAACCGCGATGCCGCAGTTTCAGCATTCGGAGCTATTATGGAAGGACCCGATGAAAAAACCCTCGAGCCTATCGTCAAGCAGGCACTTCCTGTTCTAATTGCAATGATGGGAGATCACGTCATTCACGTCCGGGACTCGACTGCATATGCCTTAGGACGTATTACGGAAAATTGCTCGGAAGCTATCGATCCAACACTCCATTTGCAGAACTTGATCCACTCTCTGTTTGAAGGTCTCGCCAGTAGTCCCAAGATGGCTGGTTCGTGCTGTTGGGCTTTAATGAATCTTGCTGAACGCTTCTCTGGAGAGATTGGCTGCCAAGAAAATCCAATCTCACCCCATTTCAACGAGAGCATAAGTCGCCTCTTACAAGTCACCGAGCGACCTGATGCTGATAATGCGTTGCGAACCGCCACTTACGAAGTTTTGAATGCATTTGTCATGAATGCTGCAACTGACAACCTTCCTTCCGTGGCAACTCTCTCTGACGTCATCCTCAAGCGATTGGAAGGTACTATCCCTCTTCAAGCCCAAGTTGTCAGTGTTGAGGATAAAATCACCCTTGAGGAGATGCAGACCAGTTTGTGCTCCGTCTTGTTGGCCATTATCCAACGTCTTGAGAAGGAGGTCCAACCACAGTCTGATCGTATCATGACTGTCTTGCTTCAGATTCTCAATGCTTCAGGTCCTAAATCAAGCGTCCCTGATGCAGTGTTTGCCACTGTCAGTAGCTTGGCTAATGCTCTTGAGGAGGGTTTTGCAAACTACATGGAAGCTTTCACTCCATTCCTCTACAATGCTCTTGGTAATCAGGAAGAGCCAAGTTTGTGCTCAATGGCCATCGGCCTTGTTAGTGACATTACTCGTTCCATGGGCCCACCATGTCAACCATTTTGCGATGCATTTATGAACTATTTATTGAACAATTTAAGGGTATGTGAGAGATGTTCTTTTGTGTATACTTGTAGTCGAGATCTTCACCTTTCTTCGGGGTGTTTTGAAGGCCGGAGTGGTTTGATCGTACTAACATCATTACAGAGCACAGCTCTTGCCAACCAGTTCAAACCTGCGATTCTTCAATGTTTTGGAGATATTGCAGGTGCGATCGGAGGTCACTTCGAGACTTATCTTTCGGTTGTTGCACAAGTTCTTCAACAAGCTGCGGGAGTTCAAGCCAGCCCCGATGGCTCTTACGAGATGTTTGATTATGTTGTCTCATTGAGAGAAGGTATTATGGATGCTTGGGGTGGTATTATTGTTGCAATGAGAGACGATAACAAGAGTGAGTCCAAGTTAAATGCTAAAGAGTAGAGTTACTGACACGTATAGCTGACCTCTTGCGACCATACGTCGATTCTATCTTCAGTCTTTTAAACACCATCTGGCTTGATCAGAACCGAAGTGATGCTCTTATGCGCTCATCAATGGGTGTCATCGGGTAAGGTTATCCTTGTAGATTTCGTGGGTTATGTATACTAACAAACTTAGTGATCTTGCTGTCGCTTTTCCAAATGGGGACTTCATGGCATATTATCGTGCTGAATGGCTTATGGCTATGGTCAAAGACACAAAATCAAGCCGAGAGTTCCAACCGAGGACGATTGATACAGCACGCTGGGCCCGCGAACATGTCAAGCGCCAAATTGGCGGAACTCAAGGGGTAGTACAACAAACTTGATCGAAAAGAATTTGACGATCGATTTGCGCCCAGGAACTATACAACCTTTAATGCCAGTTATTTTTAGGCCGGCGCATCTACTACCAATAGAGCTCAGCGGGACATATGTCCATTTTATTCTTTCTTTCATGGTGATTTCTCTTTTTTACAGCACAAGACGATTGGTCATCAAGAGGGGTATTGTCCTCGACCTACGTTTTTAATCCACCTTTGTTTGTTCTAACATCAAATCCCTGGGCTTCTTTTTCTAGACATGCTCTATTTCACTGTCGTTCGTAACCGAAAGCTTTTTGTCTGTCGCAAACTCGACCTGAAGTTCCACGATACACGGCTAGGCGAAATCCAAATCACGAGAAGCAGAAGAAGCTTTTGATTCCCAAATCCCAATTTTCATTCACTTTATTATGTATTCAGCACAGCAATAGCCCGGAGCACACCATAGCACAACGCAGCACTCGCATCACACATTATGTACAAAAGATCCTCTATTTCTTTCATGAATTATCCCCCATTCCATTCCAATCGCGCCAATACCCCTAGTTTTGCCGCCACGATACGACTTTTTCTTTACGCTTTACATCCTACATTCAACTCGGGATCTTAAGGTTTTGGTTTTCAATGGTGCAGCGGAGAGGATGGAATATTGCTAGCCGCCATGCTGGTATATTATGTCGGCCCATCCTATCTGATTTTGTTGGGGGCAGACGATGGATGAAAAAATCAATTATACTCACCAAAAAGTCACGTATTTGTGTGGGTAGGGATAAAATGGGTGGTGGATGGTTCATGGAGAATATGAAGGAATTTGCATTGGTACGAAATGGAATGGAGGTTGTTTCGTCAGTGCCGATGTGTCTAGCGGGGCAGAATTGAGGGATAGGAACGGGTCATGATGACGATGATGATGATGGATGGGAGGGTAGATATTTACATGTTATGTTATAACAATGATCGGCCGGTTTGGGTCCTTTGTTATAGCGGTGATTGAAACATCATTTAGTCTGGTTTTGAGAAGGGCAATTCCGGTGTGTTGGGACGAAGCAGAGGGAGGAAGACAGGAGGGGGAATCAAGTGATTCTGTCGAAGATGCTTTGCCAGTGACTGCTGTGCAAAGCGGAGCTGGACTGAATTGACTGGGCTAAGTAGACTCAGTTACTAGACTATTGACTGGGTAGATAGATACCGTAGTATTAGTGCTAGGACCGACATTTCGAAGTCGATTTGTGGGTTAAGATGAAGGAAGGATGAAGAATCCAAATTCAAATCCAAATTCAAATTCAAATCCAATCATGCTGTAAAGTTCTGCAAATCTTTCATACGTATCCAATTCGACATTCACGATAATAGCCACCTAAGAGAAATAGATGCAGAAGGCAAATGGTGGTTAGTCGAAGCAACACGCTCTACCACTGACGAAAGGCACTCTTTTCGGTGGAGGGAAGTCTTGGTAGCTTTCGAGTTGCTTTCAGACGGAAAATTAATCGGGTAGCAAAAGAGACGAAGATCACGGAAGAGATGGTAGGCAAGCCCTGACTTGTAAACGACCAGATTTGGCCGCGTTTTCAATAGACATGTAGGCATGTATGCTGTATGCAAAGTAATATATGTGTTACCACAAGAGCGTGCTTGGATTATAAGCCTCGGAGCGCTAGTGCTTGCAGTATCTTGGTACAATAAATTCCATGTTTCAAGATAGATCGAAAACAACATGAGTACATATGGCTAAGATCTTTCCAGGTCATTATGCATAAGCTCCTAACGTACCTCCTAACGACAGGATATAATCTCAAGTCTCAATCGACGAAAGTTGTAAGCTGGCTGGTCACTTTGCGGTATGTCCCATTTCCCAAGCATAGGAAAATGTCTCTGAAAGAATAGATACAATAGATGTGTATAGTAGAAGGCACTGGAAGAAGCAAAAGTGGAATGGATCATGTCTTCTCCGAGACATCAGTCCTGAACTTTGGTGGCACGCTATGGTGGAAACAAATGGATATGAAGGGTCGGTAATAGATTGGCTATCGTTGAGTAGGATATATTGGTAAAGGATAAAAGTAAGTTAAGGCCTTGCAAATATAAGAAGGACAATGTGAGGGTAATGCGAGCCTGAGCATATGAGGTGCTAATACCTGTTGTACATACATGATCCGCCAGGCCGTAGTGACCAAGCGCGCACACCACTTCACTTATAGTATTTTATTTTATTTTATTTGATAACCTACTCCATATACTACAGTAGACTATTAAGTATAATTAAAAGATATTTATTTTATAAGTGAATGAGAATCATAAGAATAATATGAGCCTGTGCCTGTGTCTGCTATGAATTGGTGGTGGTTACTGGTATTCGGTACAGTGATTTTTATCGACTCTTAATGAATGGGATGGTATGGGATGGAGAATAAGAAAATTTCCCCCACATAGAATTTTCTCGGTTAAATTTAAATTTCTTGGCGCCCACACAGAGCGACGAGATCCTTCAATCATCTACCAAGACGAGGTTGAGATTGATTTACATAGGAACAAATTTGTCCCTTCTTTACACTTGGTATGTAACTCTAAAAAATTTGCGGACCCTGCGAAATATGATTTCTACTGCAGACAAAACATCGCAAAATCTAACAATTTACCTCTGAGATAGTACCATTTCCAAATTCCTCACCTTTTCAATACCCCTCCTCACTCTCCGACGAAGGTCTTACTATAACAAATATGGATGCGGAAATTTTGAAGAGATTGCAAGCGCGAGGTGGTATGCGAACTGGTATGTTAGGTTTATATGTTGCCTCTCGGGGATGTGGCGTTTGAATACAGCACGAGAGCAAATCTTTTGATGAAGATGATGATTTATTCAATTCTGTCAAATACTCGAACACACAGCGTAGCTAACCTTTCGCTTTTAGGGTATGTGATGGCACCTTCTTACCCTCCATTTGCGATTCTGTAATTCTTCAAGAGGACGAACATAAAATATTACAAATTCGATTTGGCGCATAGCATAGCGGGGTAGCATAGATGTGCTGACAGCAATAATAGTGGAAAGGGTACGCCGAGAAGAAAGGTCAAGAACAACGCTCATAAGAGCACTGGGATGGATGACAAGAAGCTACAGACAGCTTTAAAGAAACTGAATGTCCAGCCAATTCAAGCTATTGAGGAGGTGAACATGTTCAAATCTGATGGGAATGTCATTCATTTCGCTGCTCCTAAAGGTAAGGACAGACGCGTGCCAGACACAATTCTAAGCTATCAGTACTAACATCTATAATCTACAGTTCACGCCGCAGTTCCATCAAACACCTTTGCAATCTATGGCAATGGCGAAGACAAGGAACTCACTGAACTCGTTCCTGGTATCCTCAATCAACTCGGTCCCGATTCCCTTGCATCTCTACGAAAGCTGGCCGAGAGTTACCAATCCATGCAAAAGGCAGAAGGTGGTGAGATCACAAAGGATGATGATGAGGATGATGATGATATCCCAGATCTGGTTGAGGGCGAGAACTTTGAGGATAAAGTCGAATAAGTTTCTGACATATAAGAACTAGTCAGTTGCAATGATATTTGATGATTAGAATGGCATTGGTCTGGGAACATCGACATGGGCTCTTTTTCGGGCTCTGTTACGACTCTCGCTGCATGAAAGCAAGATTCCAGGTAGCCACAAGGCTCTTTTACCTGTACAAACCCATTTCTACAGCATAATCAAGTTCTTCCACATGACCTTGCAATGATATCCTGGCTTTATTGTACCTCTATATGTGAACTCACTTCCCTTTCACTATCCTCGCCCTGCTCCTGTATAACTTTCCCATTATAGATCAGGTGGTCGGTCTACTGTAGTTTTTGCAAAGCATGTTTTCATTTGCCCCGCGCTCCTAATTTGTTTTTGATTTAGATTACAATTCATGTATAGTATAGTCTCTGCTCTGTACTTTCATTAATACACTGCACATAATCACATCTGCTATTCTATCTTGATGAAGCACAATTGCCCAGGTCACCGCCCTTCAATCTCTTTTCTCTTTTGAATTGACGTGATTAGTCTGGCAAGCATGTCGCCTTACAAGCCAATGCAGGCATTACATCGCCCAGTTGTACCTTTTTGTCACAGAACATCAACTATCGAGTGCCCCTTCAAGTACTATAATTTATAAGCAGCTCGATTCGAATTCCTTGGATTTACGAATACCATTCAGGCAGATTCTATGCTTGTATCAGCCATATGATTCCTGTACCATATTGCCATACGTGAATACATTTAATTACTATAGGTGTCCCCAGTCTTGCTAAGTTTTGAAGTACCTTCGCTGCCTTGTTGTGCAATGTATGAACCAATTCGAGGGGAGGTTTAATAAGATTAGTTTAGCCCCATTAATAAACGAGGGCAGGTAGGCACCATGTAGATAGGTAAGTAGGATGGCAGGCTCTTGCTTCTTTGTGGCCCCTTTGAGAACGTATGGAAGACTGATCAAGAAGAATTGTTACCGACTTCAATCAATCAGTGAGGTGCTGTAATATTTCGTATGAATTCCTTGGCTGGAAGTACAAGTACATGCGTAGCAAAAGCCCGTTATCAAACTAGGTGAAGGCGTGTATTACTATTGTAAGTACGGTATCGTAGATAAAGACCCTAAACTTTTTGACCGGAAAGCATGGGAAACTGTAGCTTAGGATTAGGAGATAAGTTCTCGAGGTTGAGACAATGCCAACAGGTTCGAAATTGAAAACGCCCGACCCGATTATGGTATATCGACCATGCTCTATTCTATTAGTAACAAGATGCACACATTTTTAGTGTGGTAAGACCATTTACCTGATCTTACTTCCGGTCATCAGACTAAGCCGCAGTACTTGCTGGAACTAAACTGGCATAAAAAGGTTACGCACTGCCTGAACAAAACACAACGGGATGCACCGAAACCAACGATCAAGAATCGATTTAGGGTGAATCTGGAAATTCCAGGCTGAACAATAGTGCACCGAAATTATTACAGACCATGACTTGTTGCCAGACTCAGAAAGCTTATATTGTGTTTGTGGTCAATGATTTTTAGCTTTACCTGTCACTAGCTTCAGCGCGTTCTCTTTCCAGCCAGCAGCCCCGCCATTTATAGCAACAAGCTCTTCTATATCGACGACATCATAATCTACAGTCCTGCGTCGCCCAATCAATGCTGCATTTCTCGTACTCGGTATTCGTAGCATCTCTTTCTCCACTTCCCAGCCACATTGTTGTGCAAGTTCGGCAACCCACGCAACAAGTGATGCATATGCTGAGGGTGAAGCTCCTGGGTCTTTGGGAGGTGGTGCTCGGAACCTAGCCCCACTCAAAGCATGGCTACAGCATGGAATAATTATGAATGGAGATTTGGAAATATTGGCAAGGATTGGTGTCCATGGGGTCAACTCATCTGCGTGGTTTGATATGATGAAAGTGCCCTGTGGAAATATGCCGTCATGAATACCAGGTGCACCTTGAGGCACAGTCTGATCCACGTATAATATAGATGGTATGAGAACAAGTTCCTTTAGCTTTTCGTGTGTCTGGGCGCCAAATCCTTGCCATGACTTTCGTCTTCTGGCATCAAAGCCCCAACCTAGGTAGCCCTCCTCCGAAAGAATATGAACAAGAAGACCATTCCCGCAGCCTATGTCAACATAACCTGGAAAGTCTTGGTCGCTATACATCTCCGCCCAAAGTTCAATGAGAAAGGCGGCAATGTTTAAATCTTCGAACACGTGCTTTTCTGGATCCGTAACTTCAGCCCAATTAAGGATGACGTTCTTGGCATACTTTGCTTTTATGCGTGCGTATGTATTCTGGACAGTAGCTTGGGGAATGATAGTATCGTGGTGTACTCTCTTGATATAGCCTGCAGCAAGCCCGTTTCCATGCTTGTAAATAGCTGCAAGTAAGTGTAGAGCTGTTCTTTCGAGTTTTACCGTCCGAGGAGACGATTCGAAAAAAGAATACTCGATAGAAATAGTACTATGATCCTGTAAATCCGGATGAAAGACATGCTGGAAAGCGATCCCACGAACATCGGGGTGGTAGAATGGCGCTTCATCAGGCGAAGAAATATGAGGAAGATAAACTACCATTGTGTTTACTACCTTCGATGAGCCTACTGATTGATAGAGAAGACATGTTTGATCAAGTGGCTTATCCTTCAAGATGTTTCTGGGAACCATAGTCCTTACAATGACCTCTTGCAATTTGAAGTCTCGAAATTGAGTAATCCTTGCAGGGATAGTTGTGCTATTCTGAAAATTCTCATCGTAAGGGAGTTCTAGAGACACATCTGCACGAAAAAGGTGAGGGGAATTGATATTAGGGTTCCGGATGAGATTCATCATGACCTGTGAGAATATCTCTGGTGGAAAGGTGCACTTATGCCGAAGTAAAGGCGTCCAGTTTCTGCCATGATCAATTCTTTGTGGGATTTCTGGGATCTCTTCCAGCACCGATTCTGATACCGTGGGAATGGGTTCCGGGTTGAAAGAAGCAGCTTTCACTGAAGACATGTTTGAGTAGCGCCGTCAATTTGTATTTTTGCTTTCAGGCCGATTCTCCCAGACGCCCGGGTGTTGCTGCCAATATTAATCAATTTTCCAAGGCTCACCAAATTCAGATTGCGATCACGTGTACCAATTAGGGTGATCGAATGTGTCGGCATAAAACAATAGCAAGGCCACTATAAATGAAAGGATGAAAGCTGGAGAATCATGAGTATATCACAAATCACCCAAATAAAGTAGACATTCTCATTGTGCAATACTCTGATGATTCAACTTCTCAAATTCTCATGGCTGTTAGCTGTAAAGGGATGAGGCTGAGAGGCTGAGATTTTCAAGATTTCCGATAATCGCTTAGGGCCAAATTAGCGAGGTTTTAGCCCGCACCACAAGCAAATTTCGCGACATCACCGAAATATCCCTAGCGACATAATAATTGAAGTTCAACGACAACCTCGACTTTCCTGCCCGACGACCTTCGCAGGAAATAAACTTCTCGACCAACTAACATAATCGGCGGATACACACGCGATCAGTCAAAATGCGTACTTACGACGATACATTCTCTGGTCAAAAGATCTACCCTGGAAAGGTACGAAACGTTGCTATTCTGCTATTCCTAGTTAGCTATGGCAGTATTGTGGCAATTCAATGCGCAATGAACGAAGTGATGGATTACAAGTCTGCGAAGGAAACAATAATATCTGGAAGAATATTTTGAACCATATACTGATGAGATTGGGAATTTTATAGGGCAAGCTCTACGTCCGTGGTGACAGCAAGATCTTCCGTTTCCAAAATGGAAAATCCGAGTCCCTCTTCCTTCAACGCAAGAACCCCCGTCGCATTTCCTGGACTGTATTGTTCAGAAGACAACACAGGAAGGGTATCTCTGAGGTACGATTATCCCAAACTCCGACAATATTCAGACGTAGCAGAATGCAGGAGGAAGATAATATTATGGGGATGTTGTTGATCGTGAATGCTGATAAGAATTGCACCCTGTAGGAAGTTGCCAAGAAGCGCACTCGCCGTACAGTCAAGTCACAAAGAGCTATCGTCGGAGCTTCTTTAGATGTGATCAAGGAGAAACGAAGCCAGAGACCCGAAGCCCGATCTGCTGCTCGTCTAGAGGCCATCAACGCCGCAAAGGAGAAGAAACGTGCCGAGGCCAAGGCAAAGAAGGCTACCCTGAAAACCTCTGCCGGCGCCAAATCCAACGTTGTCAGCAAACAAGGTTCGAAAGGTAAAGCACCAAAGCCAGCAGCGAATAGCCGTTAAGTTTGTAATGTGCGTGGGGATGGAGCATTGGGATTGGGAATGTTGTTGTTAAAACGAAACGAATGGATGACTTTCAACCTTTTCCGGGCATTTCATTCAAGTGGGGTCAAACATGGATGAGCAATATGGGCTTTGCGTGATCTTGATCGATAGCTTTATCAATGACACGACCAGTACAATATCAAAAACAGGAACCACTTGTAGTGATGAACTTGTGTGAGATGGCCATATTTGATGTGCATATATACGCGCCTGGCCCTTAGTTGGACGAAGATATTTGTCCTCGAATGACAATCGAAGTTGATATCCTACGCCCTCTCAGCGTTGGATATGGGCCTTTACACGCGCTACAAGATATGATCTTAATCATGTGGAGGGGCCACCCTATTCTGTACTATGGAAGGAAATATCGGTCATTGAAGTCAATGGCCAAATTCCAATCGGTATCTTAGTTTTGAGGGAAGGCTGCAACTATTTGAAACATGGCAACTGGCTTAGACACATAATTCAAACGTGTAGATAAATGAATGAGTTCTCTAGTAATTCAGTATATGGATAGGATTTGTAGGATTTGGGTGGTCTCAAGATCGAGATGTACGAGGGTCGCGATTTGTTTCATTTTCAACACTCGTCAGCCCATGTTCCGAACGAACTGTGAATTCTTAAAGCCTACAAATACCTTATGCCTTGACGATTCTTTTCTGCAAGCAGGAATTATTTAAAATTGTTCATCGAGAATTTAAAGGGCATACAATCAGCATCATCAGTTGAGCAAGTACTTTAAACCGAAACAAGATGCAAAGCTCCCCGACACGCCAATATTTATCCCACCCAACATATGGTGCTATCTTTGTACTTGAGATAGTCAATGACTCAACATCACACCAGTATGAAAGCTACGAATTATACGTGACTGGGGTTTGCTATTTGCTGCGCTTCAAACAACTGTCTCAAAGAAGTTGGGAAGACCGGCGTGCCCGCTTTGGTCGTTCATCCAAAGAGTAGGCATTTGTGTGATTTTTGAACATTTGAGTCTAGGATAGAGATTAACTCCCAGTCGGTGTGTTACTGAAGAAGAAGCCTGCGGTGTATTTAATTTTGAGAACATCTGCATATGTAATCGCCATCTACATGCATAGATGGCTAATAGATACAGGCAGAAGAGCATCAATTATGAGGCATTTCGATTGCAGCGCCTACATTTGCAGAGCATATTGACGGCACTGTACTTAAAATGCAGTGTGTAGACCCACATTCATACCGTCTTGCTACCAAACCCATATAACTTTGCGATACTCGATACATCACACAGCAAACCATCACCTTCGGACGAAGCTTTTCCCTTTCACACTACCAGCAACATCACCTCTAAATGTATCTAGTAGGGCTGTACCTTCAGCTCCGATTTCGAAAAGACCCCATCTTTGCTCCCTATCAGCAAATCTCTTTCCCATATCTCTATCTTTGCCCAAGATGGGACATTCATCCCTTAGTACCTCAAAGACCAAAGAATCGTTGATTTTGTATTTGTCCTGGGTATCCTCACCTTGGCCATGAATGGTTTCGGCGTCTTCTCTGTGCTTCGGCACTTTGGAAATCATGATATGTAAGTCGAGGAATTGATCAAAGATTCGCCCTAGCGATGGTTTCTGAAACGTGCAAGTAAAGATTGATTGGATGGTTGGTGGCGGGGGTTGTCGGGTATTATTGGTATTTGAATAGTTCGTTTTGGTAGATACCGTAGCGTTATGAAGGATTGCGAGGATATTTCGTGCATGTGCCAACGTGTAGAGATTTCGAGATAGTAAGGAGAGCAGGTCGTGAGCTGATGAACTTTCAGAGTGCGTAAATAGATGTGATATTAGATAATGCATATTGTCTATAATCAATAACTCTGGACCATCGTCCAGCTTCTGTGAGCTTTGCAGGCAAGACGTAACCGGCCGTATCTTACTTCGTGTTTCCGAATCAACATCCTCGTCTTCACTATCACCCACCTCCTTACACACTTTGGATACTGCTTCCGTGTCTTCTGCGGTACGCTCATCAGGCCAAGGTGGTCTGCTCTTATAAGCCTCTGGGTCAATCTTGCCATTGCCAGGAAAGCCTGATGCTTGTTCCATCTCACCCAAAACCTCCCGTAGCCCCTCGATATCGAAGACTCTAGTGATGGAAACAAGTTGAAGCATCATGTCAAGCTTCTTTGCTAGGTCCTCTTCATCGATAATGGCAATATTCACATTATTTTCATTTGCATTGTCTCTGTCTCTTTCTCCGTACCTCGATTCCAGAAGTCGTCCTTTCAGTACATTTGCAAGGAGGGCAAGTGGGAATGAGCCGGTGGTATCAACTACCATGACCTTGGACCTCGTTCTAGTCTTCGAGATATTTTTCGAATCTGGTAGATTAGATGATGTGGCAAGGTAGCCGATAAGAACAGAGGCTATGCACTGGAGGGATACCTGCCCATTAAATTAGCACCTTGTTATACAATAACTGCTCTGCTATCTATGGCTTTCTGTAATACTAGACATGAGAAAGCGTGTCGCAAAACTGAAGTTAAACCTACCAATCTACTCCCCCTTCCCTCGTACTCATCGCCATCAGCCGCACTTATTCCTACCACGACCCCTCTTTCAAATCCACCGCTCAATCTATCTTTTCCCGGACAGAGAACGTAGTTATCAATTTCTAAACATCCGGTTTTAATTCTCCCCTCATTACCATCATTATCAACGAAATGTCTTCGTTGTCGCTCCTCTAATTCTAGTAACTGATCTGCGGTTATAGGTATCGCTGATTCTAGCAAAGATTGAGTTGGAAGATTGGTTTCCACCATCGTTATACCACAAGAAGATGCCTTGGTATGCGTAAGAAATCATACGTTAAAAATGGTCTGTAATTCGCGCTCATCTCATTCGTATTTCAACGCATTTTGATAGAATATCTCGGTAGGAAAGACGCATGGCCACTTTCGATAAGAAATGTTCTCTGTCCAGAGCTAATCTCCATCACTTGGTGGGAGAATCGATGGATAAGTTACGCGGAAGTTAGAAATGTTCGCGATAAACTTGGTCTGCGCTTAAGTTCGCGTCACAAATTTGCGCAAGCACGTGAAACCACCATTCATCTTAACATTCTGAACATACATACAGTAGCAATATAATAAATAACAGGCAATGATATGTATATAGTTTCTTCAACTTGATATTTCTTGCAATATCTAGATGCATATTCTCAATCACATTAGCTCATCCTTAGCCCTGAGACCCCCTGATAGATATTGCCAAGTTAGCAGGCCAAGACAAATCTTGCCGTCTACCCGTTCTCTCGCAGACACCACACTTTTCCAGATCAAGGAGTGAAAAGGCTGGGCGAAAATTAAGACTTGCAACAAAACTCATTTTTTCATGTTCCGACTCGCAGACATGATTTCTTCGGATAAAGCTTACGACAACTAGAGTATGGGGTTCTCGTGTGGGAGCGTGGCACAAACGGCTGGATACTTCCGATTGGGGTCTTTTTGTACCATATGGTGGTTTTCGGGACCGAGAGGAGTTTGAAAACTACCATGAATCATGATCCTTTAAAATAAATGGTGATCTTCCTTTTGTATTCCGTCTTGAAAATAGGGTTTGTCGATATCTGGGCATTTTAATTGCATATTTTGCTACAATAATCAAATTAAGAGTTACTCCAAGCGCGTTCAGGGGAACACACCCCCCCTCCCCCCATTTGGATATCACATTTTCAATACCGACATAACCCTCAACTACTTAATTTGATGAAATTTGAAGCATATCACTAAGAAATGTAAGAAGAAGATCTTGCATCGAGCAATATACTCAGCACAACCTTTGGCATTTTCAATCCTCGGCTTTTAGTCAAAGACAACTCCGATGACTACAGGCAAGCACCCTGACAGTCTTAGTTTTCTACTAATATTATTCAAGTACTGTATTGGCTGATATATAACGCAACATATGACAATTGCCTAAGTTCCATATCATGGTAACCTAGGGGTTCTGGAATTCCGAACTATGAAATTGAGACGAGATAGGCCAGATGCCCTTTTGGATTGGGTGTGAACTAGTCAATACTAAATTAATATGATTGACAACAATCACACTGGCTGCTGGCAAATATAGTAATTAGGATATGCCAATGGAATTTCCATCCCAATCGAGCGATGTGAAAAATCCTGGAAGAAGACAATGAACCATTATATATTTCAATAATATGCCGAATTTAGATCAGTGATATATCAACTCCCATCGTTAAATTATCCAGACACCAACAGTTACAATAATTTTATTACTACTGGAGTTGTTTGTGATATTGGATGCTGAGATTTGATAACAGCTTTGTTGCGAGAGGTTTAGATACAGAACGCATAACGGTCGACATTATTCATCAACTTAATGAATGTGCTATCCCCATACAAACTCATGAGTTTTTCCACCTTGTGCTTAGATGCAGCTTCAACCCACTTAACAACAGCAGCAATCGTAGAAGTCAAGGTAGGTCGCTATAGGGGCGTATCAGAGGTATATTGGAAGGCAAAAGTCCATGGACTGCTCGCGTTCACGGCTACTATCCTCTTTGGCCAGTCTCTCTCGTCAAGGAGCCCAGCGGAAATTTATACCTTCCATCACGGCAGCCTCCCCACTACCCTTCACATCTATGACAGCCTTCAAGTTGCACCCGCTTGAAGCTTCCCTGGTTGGTGTGAATTATTCATGCGAACCACGGCACTGGATCGGAAAGATCGTAAAGGCGAACAGGGTTTGTGCTTCCATGCTACTAGATCGTATCAATTCATTAGGCAAGGAGATGGGGAATGACTAATGGATCTTAACATGCGCTGAATTGGCAATGACCTTATATTGCATCTTTGTCTGGCTGAACATTCAGAAAGGCAGATGGTGCATGCAGGTCCGTTGTACTCGTATCTAGGCGTGCATAAATCAGCCAGCATCTCTGACAATATCAGTGTTCATTAAACTATCCTCTCAAAAAACAACAACAATCTAAATACTTTGCTCACATAGGAACTTCTTCGCATGGTGCTCCACCATATATAATGCAGTCCCGACATTTAGTTAGTTTGAATCGAGGCTACTTTATTGTGTAGAGCGCAAAGCGTACTCGTGGGATAATAGCAAACACTAAAATAGGTTCAGATAACTTTTTGGTATGTGTTCATGCTGTTAGTACTTGCTTCGTAAGTCATTATATACCAACAATCAAGCATCTGAGCCTAAATTCGTTTTCTTCATATTCGGCTGTCTTGGCGGGCCAGCCAGGACAGGACGGGATAGTACTTTGAGCTGTATGGAACTCTTGAATTTCTCATGAAAACAGCCAGAGCACACTGCGTGCCTTGGCTAAGTGAACTTATCCCTGAATCACAATTCCCAACCCTCTCCACTGAGGCCTAATCCTTCAACCGCCCACTCTTTCCAACCCTTCCTCTCCCCAACAAGTCGCACACTTTCCCATTCTTCTTTTTGCACACTTCTCCACTCATTGGCGGGAATCCATCCAATATAAGCGCGGTCGCCAAATCCTCCAACCCAGTATATCTCCTGTACAACCATGCGCATCCATTCACTATGATGTATACGATTACCAGGTAGCCAATATTTGGCATCTGGGTGTGTTTCCACAAAACACTTGGCTAAATCCGTAGCGTCTTCTTCGGGGATTAGTTCTAGGTACCCGATGAGACTGAAGCGTGGAAGATTGGCAGCGCTGTAGGCATACGGATCGGGCTTTGAGGAGAAGGAGATGCGCGATTTTGGGGGGTATGGAGGTGTCCAGGATAGGGAGAGGGAAATGTTGGGGTTGGTGAGTGCATTTTTAACTAATAGAGGAGATTAGCGACTGGTTATGTTTGGTCAATTGTTGATAAGGTATAATGTAATATAACATGCATGATATTTCAAGTATGACGATTGGGTTAAGGGTATATTCAATATATTGGGACTCCAAGTAATGTGTGGCAGCAATGGAATGAAAAGGAAATACTGACAAGAAGTTGCAATGGAAATAGCTAGGATTGTAGGGTTGCCAGATTCAGATTCACAATCGGCTATATAGTCCATAAGACCGATTGGGACATCAGCAAGATTATCGGGGCGGTTTTCACGGGTTGAGGAAGTGGAATTCGGAAAGACGGTGGAGATGGTTCCGAGGGGCGTGAGATGCAAAATGCGACGGGCGAGGACCGCAGATTCTCGAGAGGTGGGAATACTGTTTGTAGTTTCAAGAGGGTTGCTAAAGATATATTGCGAATCTGGTTCATCGGGAAGTGATGAACTGCTCGTGAGCGGAAGTAGAATGCTTAGGAGAATAATGGAGAAGGGTGGCGTTGCTATGTACATCTTTGTGATGGAAGTTGTATATAGCCAATTCTATAATTGATATCAAGTAGATGTTGAAGCAATGAGTGAGATACTACTTATTAGATGTTATATAAGATGAAAGTTATATGGTCATTTATAGAATCAGTGAATCACACCCTACTATCAACAGTAACCAACATGAGTCGAGACTCGAGACGAATGATGAATGATCTCCAAGACTCTGATACTACTGTAGAACTAGGTTAGGTAGGAGCTTTACCCGCCCGCCTGATCTGATAACGGATAACGTTACATGTGACTTAAGGCGTTGAGAGTGATAGCTAACCTATGTATTTTTGCTACTTTCTACAAGTCCACCTTTTAATACTGAAAGCTACATGAAAATTATGAATATATGTTGATGCATAGATAGTTTTGAATAATTTGTATTTAATTTATCACGTGATATTTCCGGAAGGGCTGGTCAAAATTGAAACCCTACTAAGCACACTAGCCTTTAAACAAGCGAAAATCTAGAAATCGAAGAGTCAATCTCCTAAGCCATAGCGACGACCTTACGCCTTATCGACAACCCACAATCAGCAACCATGTATGTATATCCGTCTATATTTTCTATCAAGCAAACACGATCTGTTTTTATGTGACTTTGGAAGCCTTTGCAAATTGTCTCATTCATGTTCTGGCCCTGAGAAAGATTGTTTTTAAGAAGAAACCACGGCGCTAACCATTCGCCACCCTATTACAGATCGGAAAAGTTATTGTCTACACATTACCGATAAACCGCAATCATGGGAAAAGTTCACGGATCCCTCGCTCGTGCCGGAAAGGTCAAGTCTCAGACTCCAAAGGTATGGATTCTTCAAGATATCTCGATTGCTGCAAATATTGGGATATACTCGGTCGATTTCTAGGCGGCGATGGATGGTTTGAGGACTCAGAGCTAGTGATCAGGGGAGCGCTGATGGTTCGAATGATGAGAAATGCTGATGCGGATTGAAACAGGTCGACAAGCAAGAAAAGAAGAAGCTGCCCAAGGGACGCGCCATGAAGAGACTCAAGTACACTCGTCGTTTCGTCAATGTTCAATTGACAGGTGGCAAGAGAAAGGTATAATGACCCATTAAAGCTTCATCTCGAATCCCAACTAACACGACTTTCTAGATGAACCCCAACCCAACAGCGTAGACAAATAACAAAATTGGAAGGGGGGATCAGAGAGGGCGTTGCTTGATTGATAGATAGTACACGATGTCTGCATGGGGTTCACGACTTCGATTCGCTGTGTGAAGGATATCTACTTCGGGTTGGGACGGGATGTACGTTGGAGCGAGGAAGTGCATATGGCATGACAGTCTATGAAAGGTTTCTTTATGGGCGTCTGTACATTTGATAAAGATGGCTTGCTTGCTGCTGCATTGAGGTCAATGGAATCTCGATCTTCTTTCATCCCAAAAATTATGGGTTCCGAGGTTTTGCGCAAATCTGATGTGATGTAGTCTTGCTTCCTTATGAAGAAGGGCATGATTGGTCTTCAAGGTGCACCATTGCTGTCTTATCAACGTTACGCGTTGTGTGTCAAAGATCAGATGTGCTTAACCCAATTGATGATCTACAGCCCAAGGTATGCCTGACCAGGTGACAGAAGCTTGCTACTTTGGTCGGCATATGCCAGTGTTGTGCTGGATGAGAGGGAATAAAAATCTAGCAGCTACTTGCTAAGTAAATAACACAGAAATGCCAAGTAGCTCAATGTCCTTGAGAAATTAGTGCCTGCGAATATGATATGACTAAAGAGAAGAAAATCGGTCCATGAGAGGAGCTCAAACTGCGTGGACAGCAACTCGGGCAAGCTAAACTTAATTTGTGACGTCTAGGAGCCATTCGAGCGAGAGAAATAACCCCCCACCCTCGAGGTTCACATCCCTAGGAGTACAAGCCAGGGTAGATTGATCTAAGTACAAGCAGGACGACAATGATCATGATTTGTGAGCAAGAAATAACGAGTCAATGCTCGGCCAACGAGTACTAATGAGCTTCTGCCCACACAATAACTGATCAAAGGAACATGTTGGTGCTACAGCTACATTAAGTGTGATATCGGTATGGTTTGTGATAATCCTATGGATCGTGAACCTTAACCCGGCACAATGGCTGCGTTATTGAGTGTATACAGCGAGCCTTGGTCAACGGCCAAGGAATCTCTGCAATACATATACATTTCTGATGTCATCAACTTCGGGTGCAGTTTCAACCTGGGGACTACAACGCGAGAGGAACTCTTGAGATCTTCTAAGGTAATCCCCACTTCACCACCGGTTGGGTTTGTTGATGTTAGCAATGCTCTATGAATGGTAAGAGTCATATGGTTCTGTGTTTGCAACGATTGTTTTAGATTTCTCTCCTGCTAGGTCTTGTAATATAAATGCTGGCGTCGTGGACATTTAATATAGATCGCTATGGCAAAACAACGTTCTCAGTGATCGAAAAGAGTGGCATGAAGTAATTCATGCTTGGAGGGTCGGAGGATTCCAGAGTTGAGGGTTTCGCTGGGCTTAAAGAGGGATCAACTGAGGAATTAAAATGTCTGATTCACCAAGACATATAATGTACACTGAGAGAAGAGCAACGGCGGTGGTAATTCAAAACCGGAATGCACCTCCAAGTATAACATGCACAATGTACCGACCGCATGATCACAGCAACTTGGACCGCAACTGCAGGATGGGGTGCACCCGAATTGAAGCCATATGGAAATCTTTCTCTCGATCCTACAGCTTCCGTTTGACAGTAAGTAGAACCTCCCAGAGTTTCTAAGTCTAAGCACGAGTCTTCATACCCTCGAAATATTCGGCAGCATAGCTGGAAGCAGTCAGAATATGTGTCACATCATCGTATGTTAAATATATGAGATATCATGGCAGCTTAGTAGAGAAGACGGACTTTCAGAAATTTCCTGTAAGAACTCCACTTTGCAAGGGTGGATCCGTCTCCAATACCATTTTCACAATTGAGTAAAGTCGGCAGGCTGGCGAGTTAATTGTGGAATGTTAGTTTAATACATATAGTATTGGCACTCAATTCTATACCATCACACTGCCATACACAATCTACCACCAAAGACATGGTAGTAGATAGCTACGTTAGTCATACATTGCGGGCAGAAACGGCACAATATCAGGGTACAACGTTAAGAGAGAGCTGCAACATAGCATTGATGGTATATGCCTAGGCTAAGCGACCATCCTCCTCATGACAATGCCTTATGGATTGCCATTTTTTTTTTTTGCTTCCTCACAGAATCAACATCTACTCATCATCATCCTCTGCCTCATCACCAACAACGTTGAAGAATCTCAGCTCGTAAACGCCTTTGGAGGTAGAAACCACGCGCAACCAATCTCTCAATTGCATCTTCTTGAGGAACTTCTTGGTCCTAGTGTGCAAATCATTAGTTGTATTCCCGTCGCAAATGGAAATAGGACGAAACATACAAATACTTGAAGTAACGATTAGCATGTCCAGCAGAGGTGACGACTTTGATGGTGTTGTCATTGTTCTCCTTTGTGATCTCGGTTGTGCTGCCTAGGTTGTTGGTTCGGCCTTCGACCTTAACCTTTTCATTAAGGAATTTTTCGAATGCTGCGACATCGAAAATCTTATCGGTTGCGGGTTGTTCACACTTGATGAGAATCTGTTCCACACTCATTAGTCCCCCTCTTTCATTTGGGGAGATTAAGAATCCAAACGTACCGTCTTCTTCTCGCCCTTAACCTTCTTGCTTGACTTCTATTCGAAAAAATTCTTAGCCTACTGTATCACGCCGTCATCTGCAAAGCAGACAGGCCAACAGCAAAGCGATTCATGTTACACGTACTGGAGGCATTTTGAGAGATTATTTAGTCGCAAAGAGATGGATATCCTACGACGGTGATGTTGATCAAGTTGTTGTTGAGATGGGTTGACTGATTGATGGTGGATCGTAACAAAAATTATTCGAATATTTTCTGTGTGGTTGCCAAGAGTTTCCTATTTCGCTAAAAGTGTAGACTAGTCTTAACTGGGTTAGACTAAGAAAGTCGGAATAAAATTTCAACCTCGTAACTGAGGTAATGATGTTTCAGATTCCTATCGGTGAAGCACAGTTATTAGGTGAGTACTTACCTACTAGGTGGGGGAATACTTTAAAATGCGATTGTATTCTAATTCATTCTTTGTGACTATTGTGGCTTCCATTTGCAGATCGAGTTCACGCAAATTGCTGTAACACCAATCTCATGTTTATAATCTTAGTTAAACATACCATAAATCATTGGTATGTTAAATTGAAAACGTATTGTCATAAATCTTAAATAATAGTGATCATCAGACATCATAGTTGTAAGCATATCTGAAATCAATAGTGTAGTAATGTCATTCAACAAAGTATCAAGGAAATCGAAATTCATTATATTATCGTTGCTCTGTACAAAAGTGCCCAGTCAAACCCGTTACACCGCAGTCCGTAGACATGCTGGCTAGAAGACCCAATAAGAAAATCCCGTCCGTAACCGCTATCATATCAAAGGTTGAGCAAGAAAGGAAACAAGAAAAGAATAATCAAGCATCGCTCCCAAGTATGCATGTTCAATTATTGTCCGCCAACTTTCGCGAGATGGACGCTGCAAGCCGAGGTTCCGAGAGGTCGAGCTAAAATTCCAAGATGTGTTATGAAATTCATGGAGGGCTCAAGGGCGAACAGCATGCCGATGTCTGATCATATCGAAGAGAAAATTTGGAGGATCAACAATCTTGTTTGTTCGAAAAGAAGGAAGATGTTAAATGGAGTAGTGATGACGTTGGTCCGCTCGGAGAATTCGTGAAGTTATGTCGTGAAGGTGGAAGTGCATGTCCTAATACTTCAAAATGATGTATAAGGCGTGAATGATTCCGGGAATATATCTATTGAAAGAAGGAGACCCCAAATTAGTCCAAGTTATATGAGTTCGCAGGTAACGCAATCGAAGGGATTAGGACTGTTGAGGAAGAGTTATGTGCTACGTACCCAAGAATGGTCAACAAAATATTGATCAAAAGATCAGCTCCGCAACCTCTCTCAAGGAATACACCTAGAGGTGGTAGAATAACAGCAAGAATGATCTTGCAAATATCACTATTCAAAATTGTTAGTTGCTTTTCATATCGACAGAATAGCTTCGACTCTTACCTGGCGGTGAAAGGCATGATGTTGAGATTGTTGGATTGAAGACTTTAGAAGTTTGGAGATGGTTATTTGTTGAATGTTATCTTTTCTCAAAAGAAGAAGATAAATATAATGGATTGGATGAATTCTTTGTATGATATTGTGGTGATGAAAAAGTGGAATTGGTTGGAATGTATGTATGTTTTCAAGAAGAATAAAATTATAACAGATTGTAGGAGAGCGGGCCTTTTAAGGATGAAAGCAAGCAATTAAGTTAGGTACCTAAGTAATTTAGTTTCCTGTGTAAATCATGTAATGGTACGATTCTAGCAGATTGCATAAAACGTCACCAACCTCATTTGGGAATAATGAATTATTAAGATCTAATTTATAAATGGAAGTTGGCAGTTCCCGGTACTCAAAGTAGTTATTGTTTTGTACCTAGTTTTAATTCTTGGAATAATGGTTATTGACTTTACTAGAGTCTAGATGAGTTCCAGATTGTTTTGACTTTTCTGTTTGTAGCAGTAGAGTAAATCATTTTAACTAGATCAGGTAAAAATTGATATATTTAATATAAGTTTCTCACTACGTCATTATTAGCTAACTTAGCTAGAGGTCCTAGATAGAAATATATACTTACCCTAGAATTTTAATCTTTTCGCTTTTTTTTATTAGGAAATCTAAAACAATTTATAAATAATTACAATCCTTAATATAGTACCTGTAAGCAAGTTTATTAATTCTTTCAAATGAGGAAGGAAGTACTGTACTTAGTAAAGTGTTTGCTGTCAAAGTAGTGAAAGAAAAGAAAAGAAAAGAGAAATCTTTGAACGATGATGATGACGATGATGACGATGAAAGAAAGTTTTTAAAGTTCTAAAATTTTAAAAAGCTCAGTGCAGGCCAGGCCAGGCCAGGGTTCTCCAATTCTCCAATTCTCCAATTTTCCAAGGATTACCGTATTAGCCTTTGAGAACCGTGCATTGTGGCGCTGCTTGTGTGAAGTGTGGCAATGCTTGTGGCGCAGACGTCACTTCCTACCGGTACCCGGTCCGATATACTTTTTGTCATTTTGTACTCAGCCTTTTATCGGTAATCAATATATATTCTTGAATTCTTTTCTTTTCTATCCCAATCCATTCTCACCATCCATTTTATTGATCCCACTTCCTCCGATTACAGCTGCTGGGAAATGACGAGGTTGGTTGAAAATTTCTCTCAACAAGTAGGTTAAGCTTTGCTTACCTAGGGTACCTGGTACCTACTTTAATTCCCCAGCCGGCTTATTTTCCAATCTATTGATGGCGACTTAAGATTTTAATACCCGGTTTCTACTTGCCTTTATAAAGGCTCCTTGAAGGCTTGAAGCAAATAGAAACCCAATCTTTATAGTTATTCATCTTGTTCGGGAAGTCTCTAAGGTTGCCTCCTTTATTCGTAACAATCGTTCACCGTATGACGCAAATCAGAGGCTTCCCTTAAAAAGACTCATTCTTTATGGTTGGGCTCTGAAGAAGACCGGTATCTGAGTTATCTTTCAAACTCGCAAAATGTGAAATTGCATGCGTTTATCATGAACTTTGTTAAGGAGGAGGTTGGCATCATGCGTTGTCGTTGATTTCATTCTTGTGTGGTTATTGGCGGTGTGGTGAAGAATTGAGCAAGCTGAGTGGGTTAGATAAGTTGTTCATCTTCTCCAATTATCGCGATATAAAAAGTATGCGGTGAAAGTGGCACCTCTTTTCCACTCATCCCTATAAGGCAACCTTGTAAGATCATAAGTTCGGTATCAAATGCTTAGAAGGAGGACTTGCAAAATGCATACTTCCGTAGGAGGAGATGTATCGTTGATGTGTAGTGATCTCGGTCTACATGCCGAAAGAAACAGCAGTATCATAAGTAATTTCTTCGCCCTCAATTCCCTCACCTAAAAAGTTTTCATCTGCAAAGTAATCCAGGGCCTGATGTGCCTGATGCAGACGAAAACTTTAATCGTTTAGGATGGCCAGCGTTGCCAGCCTGGTCAAGCGCTGTAACTATATCTTTACCTCATATTTCAGGCCAGAAAATAAAAAATGACCCCGCCAATCCACAGAATTTCGAGCAGTTCATCCTCCAGCTTCCCTTCTTTCCATTCACAACAACCACAATATCCGATATGCCACGAGACCCTTTGATTGGCCTAGTAGGCAAACCCTCTTCAGGAAAAAGCACAACACTCAACAGTTTAACAGATGCCACATCAAAAGTTGGTTCGTAAAACATTCTCATCACCCATCGCAAATTTACCCCTCCATCTCAATTCATCTACTTACCATCCCCCCCAGGTAATTTCCCGTAAGCTCCCTAGCCAAAAACAATTGTTTGGATCGCCACTATATCCTATACTCACTATCACCCCAGCTTTACAACCATCGACCCCCAGCGCGCTATCGGATATCTTCAGATCGATTGCGCCTGCTCACGATATTCACTCTCCTCCAGATGCAAACCCAATTACGGTTCTTGTATTGATGGACGTCGTAGCGTTCCAATCGAGCTCCTCGATGTAGCCGGTCTCGTCCCAGGTGCACACGAAGGCAAAGGACTTGGCAATAAGTTCCTCGACGATTTACGACACGCCGATGCTTTAATTCACGTTGTTGACGTAAGCGGTACTACAGATGCAGAAGGCAAGGCCACGCGCGGCTACGATCCCAGTTACGACATTGTGTGGCTACGCAGCGAAATCGTAGCCTGGATACGAGGGAACCTGATGGCCAAGTGGGGAAGCGTGAAGCGACGACATATAGCTGTTAAGGCGACCGCAGTCGAAACATTACAGGGTCAATTTTCTGGGTATGGTAGTACAAGTGCAGTAATAGCACGGACACTTGATCGGATGGGGTTGAAGGAGCCACTAGAACATTGGAGCAATGAGACGATCGATGCCGTCGTGAATGCGTTTACGGACGAGAAGTTCCCTACGGTTATAGCGCTGAACAAAATCGACCATGCGGATGCAGATAAAAACATATCGAAGATTGCGAAGATGCAGGACCCGAATAGTATAGTACTATGTAGTGCAATATCAGAGGTGTTTTTAAGGAAACTGGCAAAACAAGGTTTTGTTAAATATGTGGAGGGGAGTGAATTTGTAGACACGAGAGAGGATCTGATTGAGCAGGGAGATCCCGAAGGTGGGGGCTTAAAAGAGTTAGATGAAAAATTGAAAGCGAGAATTGAGAACCTGAAGGATATGGTCTTATATCGGTTTGGGAGTACAGGGGTGGTTCAAGTCCTAAGTAGGGCGGCAGAATTATTAGGGTTGGTACCGGTATTTCCGGTGAGGAATATAGGGAGTCTAACAAGTGGTGGGAATGAGAAGGTGTTTAGAGATTGTGTATTGGTCAAAAAGGGAATGACGGTGGCGGAATGTGCGAGGAAAGTTATGGGCGACGCGCCCTTGGCTTACGTTGAAGGGGCGGGAGGTGTAAGAGTTTCCGAAGATGCAGTTGTCTCAATAGGATCTAATGATGTGAGCTTTCTTTTTTTCCGTGCGTTCCCCAAGGTTATCAGCTAACTTCTCCAGATCTTATCATTCAAGGTCGGCAGAGGATAACACTTCTCCCCTTTGGATTAATCATGTGTCATGGCCATGTTATGGAGTTCAGGAGGAGGACGACAAGCATAGGAATTGGCGTTTATGATTTGTAATTGAACATTTTCAATTGTGTTTATTGACAGTTTCGCATCGCCTGCCGGAATCTGAACCGCAACTATTAATTCCTACCCCAAAGTTTATTCACAATACAATACAGCTCCGATTCCAGGCCTTCCGGAACACCTTCGTTTCTCATTCATCCGCAAATTGAAGACGCAGTTGAACCCGTATTGCCTCCATTTCTGAACCTTCATTTCAAAAGGAACTCAATGTGCGGATTTCTGCAACTGTGTCAGCCATCACCCCATTCTCATCTCACTGCGAAGCCAAAAGAGCCCCAGATTCAAAGTTTACTCACCCCACCCCTCTCATCCTCCATGCCGATAATCGGTCCAGGTGCCTCAGGAAACTCCTCCTTGGTCTTATGCTTACTATCCCTACTATCCCTCTCACTAACCCCCGAACTACTACTTTCTTGTCCCTTTGACCTCTCCTCTCGACCTTTCTGCGACTGGTCATGCTGCACGTTATGTTTATCGGCATCTCTCGCCACATGGTCTTCTGCCGGACGGCCTGTCCATTCTTTCGCGACCGTCCGTGTGGTGACGAAACTGCGGTTGCTGCGGACGAATAACATTCTTGTGGTGCGAATGGGGTTCTGGCGGAGGATGGGAAACATTGTTGGGTGTGAGTATGCTTTGTATTTCTGTTGGTGGATATCAAAGTTCGATTGATGAAATGCTTATATTAACTATCAAAGGATTGAATTGGATGTGAATAAGTTTTGTACAGAATTCTAATTCCTTTGACATATTGAAGTAAATAGAAGCTTTTCGTTAGGTTTGCGGTGGTGCGGCCGCATTTCTTCGTTCATTTGATGTCATGTCGTCATCTTGATCTTGATTGAGGGGTAACATCATTGAAATACCTAAGTAGATCCCAGACTATATTGGTTTGGAACACCACCAGTTATTTAGAAGGAATTTTATACTCCATCTCCAGTACTGATAGGTACGAGTAACCGTA
>JWJB01010801.1:0-14502 GCA_000812895.1 Rutstroemia sydowiana
TTTTAATGCACCCACTGGTGGGTCTAAAAGTCAAGGCCATAACTCTTGGTAAGATCTGGATCCATATCCCTCAACAAACACCAGGTACCATAACACGTAGTAGGCGTGAGGAGCGGCGCAGCACAGATGCATACAATCCCAATTCTGATCCTAAAAGAGTATAAAGAAATAACCCAAAACATCCGTCCAAACACATTTCCAGCCTTGCCATAATTTTTATAGTCCTATATGTGTTTTAAGTATTGGATTTTCGTTGTGTGTGAGCGAAGACGCCGCACATGGTATTGTAGAGGCTTTGAATCTCCAGTCTTAGAGGGGTTCACTTGTTCGTGAGTGAACAAGTTCGAAGTTGAGATACTGGGGGTTAATGGCAGAGGCACGCGTGCGAAGACACCGGTTCCAATTCGTTTATTGAGGATTCCCGCGGCTCCGGTCCCGTGAGGGTCTACCTTGCTATGTGCAAACTCTATGGATCGAACTGTTAGAACAAGAAGACGGATGATGGAGCAATGTGGATAAATTGAGCTTACCTCCCTGGCGCTACCACCAGAAGCGGCAGAGCGTCCTCGATTGTCATATAACCGCCATGAATAGCTCAACCGCCCTCAGCCACAGCACTTCGGGCGTGCTCGGTTGTCATCTAACCGCTATGGCAGTATCGATAACGAACTCTCGCCTCCAGCAGTAGGAGGATTGATATAATAAGATTATTAGAGAGACGATGAAGGTACAGGATCGAGTTCTCAAAAGTCTGTTCGAATCCACCTAAATCCACGATACCAATCCGAAAGCATAATTTCGATATCTTGAAGTAAGTATATTGGAGTCGCTTGGTAAACCTATCACCACTTAAAAATTTGAAACTTTATAACGAATTCAATGTTTATCCTATTCTTATAAAATGAACTTCTATCAATGTTGAACTTATTCTCATAGAATACACTTTATTCAATATTTTTTCAATTTTTATAAAACCAATTTCAGCAGAAGATCTGTTGCTTGAATGATCAGAAGAATCACCACCATCTCAGACCTGTTATCCGGTATATGGCCTGACAATCCCACCTGCACTGGCTAATACAATGGGAAGGACTGACTACATTTAGCAATGAAGGTTGTGCATTGTGTATAAGGGAATGAACACCAAAGACTCTGGTATTCACCTCAAGTGGACTAACACGTAGATTGAGCCTAAGGTTACATTAGAGAAAGTTAGTCGGAAGCTAAATCTCTTTATGGTCCCCGATCTGACCGCGCGCATATCCCTCAAACAATCTCGACCCAAATCATAGTACCACGTGGGGTAAAGCTACATCCAACCATGGCCACCAATGTAGTGGCATGATATATAGCACGATCGCGACTTTAAACAGCCGCCACTCTGGAGGGCCATATATAACCCGTAGCACTTGATTAGGTAAATATGAATCTTGATAATAGGAAGTACTCAAGTTCAAGGTACCGGTACTCCAACGAGATGCCGCACTTCAAATATATCTATCACTTACACCTTCATTTTCTCCTCGACATTTATTCTTATTAAAAAAACAAAACTTATTGTATTGACTTCGCAGGTAATCAGTTTTACCATGTTGTCATTAATTTGAACATGTTCGATACTTCTAAACAATCTCACTCTTTCATTTCCTCCATGATATTTTCCTTGATTCCTTCCTTTTTTCATTTAATTTTTAATTTCAATCTTCTGCATGGCTGCAGCGCATAAATTCATTTGCTTTTGAAGCATTTCCATTCTTTTTAAACCCTATCCTCAGCATGGCCTGCGATCTAATTTTTAATTTTTAATTACCTACCTCCTGTGTGCATCGGTTCCAAATTAGGAAGCCATGGAGAACGATCTTGCCTGATTCAACCAACTGCTTTCCAGATGAACAAAACTTCTCATTCATCTCATTTTCTACCCCACTCAACTTCTTCATATTTCTTCATATTTCTACATTTCTCTCATACTCCCAATTGAGGTCGTATTATCGATCTGAAGAAGTCTTGAACTTTGAGCCTGTTTGGCAGCTCTAAAACCGGCACAATGTCTTCAAATCAACTAAATCGAGGTAAGCATACAATTGTTCATTCTAACCACGAGTGTTTGTTCTCTAACATTATACCAGACATCAACCAGGCGATGGCCATATCCCGAGCCGTGACACAGGGTGGGAGAAATAACCAAGCGTAAGTGAAACTCGTTTTCATTTACTCTTCTCATTGTGATTTAAACGCATTCGCTTTTGTGTCAACCTTCATTTTATGAAGATTTACTGTGAATAGACATAACTGACCTATTCACAGAGGACCTATCACTATTAGTTCCCACTAACACTACCACTATCACTATCACCAGCCAGGTTACAACCGTAACTATTGGAATCGACACTGGCAAAGGGCTCAGGCTGATATTGCTAGAAATGCTCAACAAGCTCAGAATGTACAAGGACAGCAAGGAGGACAACTACCAGCAAATACTCCTTCAATGCCTCAAGCAAGACCTACACCACTTCCTGAACTTCAAGGAGGACAGCTACCGCAAAACGTACCTCCACCACCTTCTTGGTATCATAATGTACAAGGACATCTACCGGGAAGCGTACCGCCACCACCTCCGTGGCTTCATAATGTACAAGGCCAGTTGAATGGCCACACGATACCCGCTGTATTTCCTGGACTTCAAGGAGGACAGCTACCAGCAAATACAACAGCAAATACACCTTCAATGCCCCAAGCAAGACTTACACCACTTCCTGCACATGAAGAAAGACAACTACCTGGAAACCTTCCTCCGGCAAAAACTACACCACTTTCTGTACATGAAGAAAGACAACTGCCAGCAAATACACCTTCAATGCCTCAAGCAAGAACTACACCACTTCCTGTACATCAAGGAGGACAGCTATCAGCAAATACACCAATAATTACTCCACGTCCTTGGCACCAGAATGTACAAAGAGAGTTGAATGGTAAGACGAAACCTGCTGTATTTCCTGGACTTCGAGGAGGACAGTTACCAGAAAACATGCCTTCGGTAACACCTACTCCATTTGCTGCAGATCAAAGAACACCTACAACAATACCCGTTACACTAATGGATACTTTGAGTGAACGAAAAGTCGAAAAACAAGCGATAAAGGTGGAACAGGATACTTCTCTTCGAAAGCGCACTCAAAAGAAAGTTAGTGCACCTGCAATGCTCACTGCTACAGCGGCAATCAATACAAACACGGGAAATGGGAATCCCTCAGAAGACCAGCAAGTAGGTACATTGAAACGCAAAGGTCCAAACGATCAGGAGAGAGAAGAGCACAGTGCAGATTTAGCACCGACAGACTCGAGCAAAGTTCGTCATGCCAAAACTAGTGAAAGAACACTGGGTAACGGTGATTCGACTCATCCAGCGTTGACACCATCTGGTGATTTAGAGAATCCACCGCGTTCTTTCTTATTGGCAGTGTCCAGGAGGAGGCACGGCGGCACGTTCAAGGTATCTGGATTAATGAAAGACTCCTCTGTACGACAGCACTAATCTATTTGCATGTAGGATACCAGTCACCGCGAGGACCAAACAGGGATGAAACGACGCAGGATGAACAGAATTTATGATGAAAATGGTGGAGTAGTATATAAGAATCCCCTTTTCTACAATCATAGAGATTGGGATCGAAATTGATTAGAACTTTGGCGCATGGATTTGATCATTGATGGCATAGCAGACGAAATGTATTATCAAGCCCATGGTATGGTTGGAGGAGACTAAAGAATCTTCAATGAAGCGTGGTCCCCAATGGGCATATGGAATGGTTGGTTGCCTCAGGTCTTGTGGATTCTAGCACATGCACATGTTGCTGCCTATACTTTGCTTGCTTCATGTTTGCTGGCTACCTCAAACAGGTTGTATGCTTTTTGAGAGCTCTGTATTTAGCTAGCTTCCTTTCCTTAGATAAATTGAATGAGCATGCACTTCACTACCTACGATCTATGATCTGTTAAGGATGATGGAAGAAAGCTGAAATGTATATTTTGCCTGAGGAGAATATACATGTAATCCATGTGAAGATAAGAGAGAGCTATCTTTGGTGTTTACTGATTTGGCTCAAAATGGAAAGAGAGTCTTCTCCGCAAGCCCAATACTTCCTTCCTGGAATTGTCGAGTATAGAATTCGGTTTTGGATCTAGTGATTATTGCTATGGTAGGTGCATTGTGTAATTGGGCAGTAGTAGAAGCAAACTGCAGCTGATAGCAGTAACAATGCTCTCACAATTGGTGATATCATAAGTGATGTGTTTAGTGGGCGAGTCACCAATGCGATCCCAAAGGTATACATTCGATATCCTGACATTGGGGGACGTCAACTATAAGTGCTTGGCTTGGGGCAACCTTCCCATGCTTGGAATTGTGAGCTTATCCCGTTAGACCTTCTCCAAGATCGACGATATAATACCATCTTCCTTCAGTTGTAGATCCAAATATCAACTCCGGGTCTATCCATACACAGTCTTTCCAAGAAGCTCTCCAAATCATAAATCCGCCATAACATAACTATGTAGTACATAACACAACAACCGCCGATTCACTACAGTTCATCCACCGACCATTAATCCTCTCAGTTGATCCTCGCTTTATACCCAGTTTGACGTTTAGTTGTCAGATCTCTATCGTACAACTAAGTAATTTCCAAATATGCAATCTAGCATCATTGATCCCGAACCCAATCTTGAAGATGATGTCGTCCCACCATGAATGTTATTTTGCCATACCTTACCATACCTAATCTCTCTATTCCCTGAGCGAGCAGCTTTACTTCTCCAAGTTGTGGAATCAGTTCCAAGTGGCAAACGTAAGTAATAATCACTCGATACAAACAAAGAACAATAGGATTATGTATCAAGTCATTCCACATCCCCTCTTTTTATGTCTATAGCATATGGGTACTTTACATACACACCGGAAGATCTCAGCAAACAAAATATTATCCCGTTACACCCCCACCGACAAACACTGTTTGCCTAGCTACCTGACCGAGTTGCGCATTTGCAAATATCTCCACCAGCCGCCCTGCAAGCATCCGATGCCCCCCACACCCTGAAGACATCCAGCACTGGCGTTATGCACCTAACCAACCAAAGCCGATTCGATTCGCTCGATACTTGTGTTATACATTAAATACAATTCCACTTGGGTACTGTGGTTAACGATCTCTATTTGTTCCTTCCGTAACTTGGATATGCTGTGCAAAGCACTGAAAAGCAGTGCAGAAACAGCACCACACTATCCGGTAACCTTTGCCATTTACTCACACCACTGAATATAACAAATGCGAATCATAATTTCCCATCTTATACAGCATAATTCAATAAACAATTAAACCAAATTACATAGTCAAAAAAAAAAGGATATCTGCATCAACTTAGGAGTAAGAAATAAATTCACATGTTTGACAGCACACACCATTAAAAGGAAACCCCCCTTTCATGCACCAGGCGCTGTAAAATAATAATTTACCACACTGAATCAATGGCTTCACAATTTTAGCAGCTGTATTTAGCAAGTCAAACGAAAATTAAGACATTCATTGAAGGAAATTTGAACAATGAATTGTTAATACCCAAAGGCCTTTACTTCGGTGATTTGATTATTGAGATTTGTTGGAACTTTGAGTGGCTTAGGAGTTACAACTTACACATCTAGAACATTACGATACTCCTTATGGGTATCGTATCCCTCCGCCCCATCTCGCTTCATGAAAATCAGATGAAATTAGCAACTTTTACCTTTCACTGAGTACGTGCCTGCATGCATGAAACTTCTAGAAGAAGTTTAATTGACAATATCGGAATCACAAACACTTTTCATTTCATTTTATACTTGATTTCTCCATCCCACACCTATATCGTAGCGTCAATTTCCCTATTCATATACCGGTAGTATTTGGACCGGGAAGTTCACAGTTGGTTGAACTCCACTGCCACTTTCACCAGCTGAACCTGCTATAATATGTTCGTATACATTCGAGATTGGGGCATCGTATTGTGTTGGTCGCAGTGGGGAGATAGAGAGTCCTCATAAGGGTCGTACACATTTGTAGTTCCATGGTATCGTCATTAGCGGTAATACCATCAGATGAATTGGCTGCTGTGTACGAAATACGACTTCTAAATACAACACAGCACAACATATCATAACATCACATAACATATGAATCTCAGCTACTAGCCCTAATTTATTGAAGATCCAATCCTATTTTTTCTCTACAGTTCCATCCAATCATCGTGCTCAGGAGCTTTTATCCAGAAAATCACATCAGCTGTGTAACGTCAGCCACACAATATTCCTGTCGCCAATCAATCCGTTTATCCGGTCGGAGCATGTGAATCGCGAACCCATATTGTGCCTATCATACTATTGCATTGCCATCCCGCCCAATGTCGCATCGTATATTCAAGATCTCTGACCCACCTATAGACATTAAGGCTGAATCTTGTATACACCTTCCATTTGCGATTAGAACTGCTTTCCCCACCACATACTCAGCTTCTTTCCTAATCCAATCGAATCCGGAAAAACTGCACTTGGGGGGCAAAGATCCTGAACTCCAAGATCTTAGAATAGCCATGCCTTCTCATACCTTGGTTTCGATAGCTACAAGTTACGTACTGCCATATACGATAGGTTGGATAAATGGAAGTAGTTACTACTTGCGCAATATTACGCCGGGTAAGCCTTGTCCGGCGCTGCCGTATATATGTCGTCGGGATACAACGTCATCATATCACATTGGCTTTTACTCCTTCTTTTGAAGATATCACCGGGCCAGGGAAAGAGAATAAAAACGCGTAAGGTTCGTGGTCGCGATGAGGCTGAATGTCTCCTATCCTATTCTCTCTGTACTACAGCACCATGCAGCACCAGAGCACCGCAGCACCAGAGCACCGCAACGTGATATAACCACCAAAGTACACCAGATATAATCTATGCTAGATCCAACAATAAGCAGCCTGCGCAACTAGTAAAACTCTTATAAATCTGCAATGACAGCCTCACCAATAACAATAAGTCTCTCAGCGAAGAATCAGCTTATAGATGCACTCATGCATATATAAGGCTTTCGATGGTTAGGGGCCAACTTGCTGCTCATCGTCATATGCTGAACAATATCTTCCACGAACTTTGTTAGCTCTGTTTTCATCGTGCCATGGATTTATCGATATATGCAACTCGGTCGATCAATAGTTGGTCACTGGTAAGGCCGCAGGGTAAGTACAGTACAAGAAGCTTACTGGTGTGGTAGAATGAAATCGACGTTGAATTTGGTATCTAAATCAACAAAAATAAGGAAACAAACCGTCATGAAGTGAAGTGAAGTGAAGTGAAGTGAAGGGGAAGGTAATGAAGATATACTCCCCTCCGCAACGAACCTATACATCCTTGCTTTTTATCCGTTCTTATTCATTTAGGTACAGTCCTTATCCAAGCTTATGCATACATATATTCTCCATATTTCTTTTATCCATGAATATGAATCAACTGCATATTATTATCCAAACTTATCAGATATTATTCATCAAAGTTATACAAAGCAAGGCCACACACACACCAGTATCCCGTCCCATCCATCCCACAGGGCCACCACCCACTTCAGCTCAATCAATCAATTCCAAATCCAATATCCATCACTCAACACATGGGCCTTGTCTTCGTCATAGCAATAAAGTAAGAGAAGGATTTGAAACATACAGGAATTATCACATACATATTCTCCATACATACACGAAAAGTGCACCATCACCAATGTCAATCACCTTCTCCAACCTAGTAATCATCCAAATTATACTGACCGAGCGCCGCCCACATCACTGCATTGCATTTGCATTGCGTCCGTCGGACGAATCTTACGCAGTTCAGACACATTATTACCAAATTATCCTTCCTTCCTCCCTTTCTTTTCTTCCTTCCACCTACAGCACGGGTTTATCTAATAATCTCAAAACATACTACTGTAATCCTCTCACTCTATTATACATGTCACTTACCTGAAGCTTATCACCCACCTACTGTACCAGCGATACCTGGATAAACGAAACACTACACTACTGTGACTGTCAAATTACAAAAGTAATCAATCAACCAACAAATTTCAAACAATGAACCACTGTACTATACCTATTATTAAATCCAGTCAGCCCATCTTTAGTGCTCGGATCATCCATCCCACCATTCAAGTAAAGTAAAAACCGTAAAACCTCCCAAGCCAAGTCCCAATCCAACCTAGGCCACTATAACTTCAAACCCATCTAAAAATCCATACGATACATACGATATTAATAAGTCGCGTCACCATTTCACGTTCTCACGCGTAACCCAACCACCCTCTCCCAAACGGAAAAAGATTTTCATCTTTTTTCTAATAGAGACCACTTTAAAATCACCCCTCGTACCTTACACCAATGCATCACTATTATGTTATGTGATGTGATATTTATCGCCTTTCCTTTTCTTCCTTCCGCAAGCGCGCCGTGTATGGAGCATACATAGCACGTTATCACCAATCGTATAAAAATATCCTGAATCGTCCCTACTACCGTGTTGTGCCAGTATACCCATTTGTGCTAGCCGTAAAATCATCAGTATTGGTACTCAGTGTGAAAATCCCGAGAGCCGGAGCCGCAATCAATCCACTTGTCCCAATCTATCTGTGCCATAGCTATACATACATGAAAAAAACAAAAGTATAATATAACTTTACGTATAGCAATTATAAATAGCTCCTCATTGGTGCCGGTACGTACATACATACTATAGCAGCAATATTGCAATGCATTGCATTGCAAAAGCAAACGCGATACCTTGTCTTATTCTTGTCTTATTTTGAGTCTTGACTCTTTTCTTGTTTATGTATGTACGCATTATACATATACAGTACATATGCCATATGCCATATATTATACTATACATATATATACAAATAATACCTACCTTCCCAAGAAACTTACCAAGCATACGCACATGTAAGATATCTATCTGCAAAGCCAAGGGATTGGGACTGGGACTGGGTGACTGGGTTTTTGGGGGCCGCATTAGCTCTACTCTGCAGCCTCTGCTTGCTTGCTTGCAGCTTGCATTATCATCCTGTATGTATAATGCAGAAATGAAGGACGCGCCCGCATCAGATTGGATGGGATTGGCTTGGATTACTAGGTATATTTATGATGGACGCGTTTGGTTGGGTTGCGCGTCGATATCGCGATATGACATGACAAGATATGTTTTGATTTGAAAAAAAAAAAGTTACCCCCACTTCGCCCTGCTCCTCACCACTTAGAGACTTCGTCGCTTTGCATGTGAGTTTTTGCGTTTGCTGAGGATTTAGATCGGTTCCGTATACTTGGTTTGTCATAGATTTGAGGTGAGAGATAATGAGGTGCAGTGGCTTAGGCTGTATGTGGACATGTGGGAAGTAGTAATTGAATTTTATTGATGTAGCTAATCGGCCTCCCGGGACAATTGTAAGAATTGAAAATACTACACTATTGTGGACGATGATATATTGCATGAGTCGCGCCGCGCCGCAGTAAGGACTCGGGCTGCCGAAGGAAGGAAGGAAGTACATTATTTATATAAAGTGAATTGTAGAAGATGATGCAGATTGACATACGATAAACATTTTGCTCAACTTGAAGACTTGGTAAGAATGATATTTAATAATCTATCAATATCTCAAAATCTCTCAACCCCTCCTTATTAGCACACCTCCCTAAAGAAAAACTCGATAAAAGATAGGGGTTATTCAGTAACGAAATGATATACGAAGTACATACATCTATATCTCCCTTACTCCGGCCCATGGCCGTTATTATTTACTTGCAGTGAAACGACATCAACGTGTACGAATCTGTTTCTCATGGCTTGCTTTTACGAAGATATCATCTCTCATTCTGTCTTGAAACACACAATAGACGCCTTTTTCTAAAAATATATATTCGAGATCCCGATATACTGGCACGAAAAACACACATACACACCAAAGTTGAAAAAGAAAGCCGCGCCATCACCGCCCGGAGCACACAGTACCGCGCCGTTTCGTTTCCGTGGCTATGTAACTATTGTTCCTATAAGCCATATTAGGTAAATCAGTCATTCATCACCTCAGTAGTACCTTTTTTTGGAATTGTGTAATAATATCAGTGTATAGTACTATATGAATACATTTCGTAAAAGTCTCACACCCCGCCTCCTCCTCCTTCGAAGGCAAAATCAAAAGCAAAGGCGAAAGCGGCAAAGGGCAATTCCGAGATAAAACACTCTGAAATGATGATTCCACAGCATGGCAATCTCTAATTATCAATTATCATCACGGCACATAGATATATATATTCGTACCTAAAAAGTTATCAAAAAATTAGATATTCAAATTCCATATAGTAAAATTATCTCCGAAATAATACAAAATCATAAAAATACATAAATAGCATAACTTTATTTTCCAAATTCTTCAATTTCCTTTTTAGGTTTAAATCCATAAGCAAAGCATCTAGTACCCGTATTTCCCCGCAATTTGTGTAATTAATGCTTGCTTGCACATCTTTATGATTCGCATATCGATTGGTACCGGTACACCATTATGATTCCGAGATATCAGAGGAACTACAGTATTGTATTCTCTATAAAATCTTCCATCTCATCTCATTCATCTATGTAATTAGGTATTCATTTACTCCGTATAAATGCTTACTGTTTGCATACGGTAGGGTAGGTACGAAAATAGTAAGCTATTCATTCAAACTCTTTGAAATGGATTGAATTACCCGTATAGTAAATTGAAATGAGCAAGCAAAAAGTGCAACTCTCACGTGTCGGATTTTATATGCATGTACCTTCCTAGGCATTTCTTGAATTCCTGGTATGGTATACCAAGCCAAACCATATCAGTAGTCCCAATAGTTGTAACGGCGGTTAACCCCCCTCCCCCTACCAGTGCCACTAAGCCGCCCCATGATCCATCATCCCGACTGCCGGGAAGAACCCCAAGAGCCAAGACCAACCGACAGATAGGACAGAGTGACAAAGTCATACAACTAATCAGTAGATCAGCCAAATCAGACCATAAGGAAAGGAAGGAAGAAAATTTTCTTCCGCAATGGTGTCCTTTCTTTCCACCCACTCAATTCTTCGTAGAATCCATCCCAATCCTTCCCAGCCTCTTAACGCGTCTAAAAGTATATATGAATAATAGGCACATTTCCGAAGTGGAGATTTTGCTTTGAAAATTTTCTCTCTTCCTTTGAGAGTGGATTCTTCGTTACCATGCACAATAGATTGAAAAAACTAACGCGAAAAAGATTGAAGATCTAGTGATCTACTTACTATATAATATTGAAATTTTGCATGCTCTGTATGAGGATTGAGGAGGTTGGCCAGCCGGCCGCAGTGGACGGTGGATGGTGGAGGGTGACGACCGAGACCGAGAACCACCTTTCCTTACCTTTCCTGTGCTTTACTTTGCGCTTAAGTATCCATACTCATATGCATATCCATATCCATCGTAGCAATTTTCTTAGGTAGAATAACGGATACGTAAGTTTAGTAAAGCACACTACTGTACACTACATTTCAGCCACAGAAGAAGTAGGGAAAAAAAAATCCAACGCTCACCCACAATGAGGCTGAAAGAAAAGAAAGACGCTTGGATCACTAGGATCTGTCTATAAATTCTAGTGGTGATGCGGTAGAAAAGTACAAGGGATGAGAGGTTGGGATCAATCATGATCATTGACCACTTTGTATGGAAGATTTGTACTGTAAAGCTGTTTTGAAAAATTTATTATGGGTTTGGTGGCCTGGGTTGAGATTTGGTTATTAGGGGTGCAGTAGTTTGATGCAGCTGTTTAGTTTGAACTTCGATACGTTAGCAGTAGGTTAGTCAGTCGATGGATACTTTGAGTTTGAATGGTCGGGCGACGAGACGAGGTACAGTAATTAGCTTGTTGGGTAAGTTTACTGTAGAAGGGAAGTGCTTGCATATGTTTTGAGGGTTACTCATCATATCGTACTTGTAGCTAGTATACTGTAGTATAGTTATGAATAGCTTCATATCTTTGATTTTTTCCATCTCATTCCACTCAAATCGAATCGTACCGGACTGAGCCGAAAACCAGGATGATGTCGCGTGCGTATATTGTTTTACCTAAGGTACAATAGAGTAGATTCGTCGTGCAGGACGCAGGACGCACAGTACTTTACCAAACTGCTAAAACAATACTGTACCACTGTACCAATATAATTTTTCTGGTTAATGGGTCCTCCTCCTACCTGAGATCCATACATCTAATTTTTTTTCTTCGGGCTTGGGATGAATCATGCGGAGAAATGGATACTTTTCAACTACTATGCATATATTAAAATGGATTTCTATCTGCGGTAAAGCTTTGTGAAGTGTTAACCCTTGGTATTGTATTGTAATATAATGTAATATATCTGCATCTGAGGTGAAGAATTTGTAAAATCTCTTTTTTGCTTGGGTGGGTGTGCAGTGTGCACTGTGATGTATGCAGCATGTATGTAGTATGTAGTATTGTACTATACTTGCAAGGTACTTTTAAGATTAGGTTATGGAGTCACGAATAAAGATGAAGATATTCATAATGGAATTAGATATGAATAACGATTTTGATGTAGGCACTGTCAGGACAGCTTTTGCTTAGTCTTGCCTCGCAATTGCATGCGGTAACTGCGCCGAGAGTAAGATTTTTTCACAACTTGTTTGAATGCATAGTATGCCTATGCCGAGAATGCCGGTTCCGCGGCCGAGTAGTGTTGAGTTACAGTAGTATCAAGTAGGTAAGGGACGGAGGAGAGGGGAATGGCAAGGTAATTTATCCGATAAGATGAGCGCAATACAATAATATCTCCGAAGAGAACGAAATGAGATGATATAAAATGAGGGGATGTGATGTGATGAGATGAGATGAAATGTAAGCCGTGATACCATACCAACCAGGAAATGGACATAGAAAACACCCCCCCAAACATACGAAGTAGGTACGAAGTACATACTCAACTCATAATCTCCATATCGTAAGTATGTAACCAAGAACTATACATTATTCAAATTTTTCCAATCTGATCTGATCCTGAAATATCCGAGCCTCATCAGCAATCAATCAATCATGATCATTACTTGCCACTCTCCCCCTCCCACCAATCCACCTTTCTTTCCAAAAGATCAATGCTTACAAAATGACGAACACCGCTTACGCGCCTGGATTTCGCCTCGCCGCCCTGCGTCTCCACTCTACACTCCATCATCTTATCCATTCCATTCATTAACGGTTATGATATTCAAGATCAGAGTGTATATACTCCGAAGTGTCGTGATTTTCTATATTTGATACTGTAATTGAAAATCCCATGGCTGGGCTGTGGGTTGGGTTGGGAACTTGGTTATGGGTATGATCATTGTAGACTTTGTAGATGATGGCTGAGTGATCTTCTATGATATCGTAGGAGGGAATTCCCTGTGTTGTATACAGTACTTTCGTATGTGTATTACGGAATTTGAGGTGATTGACATGTCAATGACTGAATTTCTCGAATAATTTCAAGATTCAGGGTCTAGGTTAAGGTAGCAGTCTAGGCTGGGGATCCACGCGATGCGATGGGTATGGTAGGTAAGGTAGGGGGGTAGGGTAGGATTGGTATTGGTTTTTTTGAGTGGGTGTAGATTTATTGATTTCTCGAACGCGTTCTTTTTACTATATACCAATATAATTTTTTTTTCTCGCGGCGCGGGGAGTTAACTAACAGTTTAGCGGAGCGGCGCGGAGGTGAATATTTAATTCCAACGTGTTACAGGATTTCTATTGGTAAACATTCCTACTAGCCAAAGTAGGGTTGAGGAACTTGAGGTGCAGTAGAGTATGTAGGTTGTAGATCTTATAAGTGGATTCAACATTGACACCGAGAAAGAAGAGGGAATCGAAAATTTATTATGCAACAGTTACCTACTTTAACTACTCGTACCTACCTACAAGTTTAGAGAGTGTTTGAGGATTTTCTATTACTGTAATACCTAGGTAGTCAGACTATATCTCCTTCTCAGATATCATGACTATACTGTAAGTCTGTAACCGTTGCTATATATTGCCTTACCTCCGCTGTCCACCTTTGGTAAGTGGTGCCACTGCCATACCTAGATAGTTAAGTATGGAAACGCAAATCAAATCGCAAATCAAATCAAAAACTCATCCCCTTCAATGATCACCCGTTTCAACAATCCATCAATCACACATCAATCAATCAATCATCCCCTTCCTTTCTTCTTTTTTCCTTCTCGAAGGAAGTTCTGCTCCTCAGAAGCCAAATTAGTATATAAATAACGCCTTTTTCACTGGCCATACCTTGTAACTTGCATAATATACCAGTACACGTTATATTGAATGAGACGTAAATACAGGTAATGCTTTCTATAAATTTCATTCTTTGAAAGAAGATTGGAC
>JWJB01010803.1:0-23333 GCA_000812895.1 Rutstroemia sydowiana
ACATATACTCAGGTCTTTCTAAAATGTCATAGATGCAATCCACGATACCATTGGATACCGTAAAGAGCGAGCCAAGAATCTGGAAGAAATATCTCGTAGCCAGCTTTTCCGGAGGTGATTCTTCTTCATTAGCAGAATCCATCATCCATTGGAGTACATCTTCTGGTTTGATGTAGTTCTTATCATCGAGTTCGCGCTGCTTTCGCTCGTTAATAATCGGAATTAAATACAAATGAACTTTCTCTATGCCTTTCTGAAGCTTTCCTCTCGATGGAAGAATGTAGCCAAGGAAAGGATGTAATAAAGACGGGAAATTCCTCATTGTCAGCGCAGTTATAAACATCTGCTCTACAGTGGCGAGGTTTACTGTATGCCAATCATCGTTGCGACATAGAGGAAGCCCCACCCAGGTCCTTGAAGTCACTCGTGATATAACACGAGTAATGACTTTGGTGAGATCGACTTTTACCCATTCATCTGGATATGAATATTCGCATTAGTATACAGAAGGCCATGGAGAAAGCAGTGAAAACCAGCCTTTGCATGATGGAACTTCCTTAGATAGAGCATCAATCATTTCCTCCTCAATGATAGGAATTGATTCCCCAATTCGTGGGGTCAATTGGTTTCGGATAACATTAAAACCTAAATGACTTCCCACGAGTATGTTCATTCCAGTATACTGGCCAACGAAATCCTTCGGGTTGTCAGGTTTTGAGCACGAAGTCCAGTTCATATGAGACAGGTAAACCTACACAAGACATCGCCTTCATGGGACTTAGAATGCTATCTGGTAAATTCTGTAATTCACGGATGTATCTCTGAGGTAGAACTGTAATATTTGAATCGGGACGTAAGATCGTGAAGGCATAGTTTCGACACTAGTTAGGTAACAATAAGCCATCGACTGAATCTAATTCTGGAGCTGAAATGTACCTGTTTCCATCCCTGCTGAGTAATTCGCCAACCGCCTAGCACAAAGCGGTATTTTGTCAACAGCGAGGGCTCAAATCGCCACCTTTTGCCAGCCACAGGCGCGGACTTTAATCGAGTGTGAACACTCCCGCCTATAAATAATTGGCAAGACCAAAAGGTAGATAGCAGTGCTGCAATCCAGATCAATGCATGGGACTCGAAGGGACCCATTTAGAAATTGAATCTGTACTAAGAACTTTGCTGTACTTGAATGAACTTGTGTTCGTTTTAGCTGATGATATAACAACTAGGAAGTAACAGTGAATCTTTGAAGAATAAGAATGCCAATCTGGATGACTTTATATAGAAAAATGTAATTGCTGGTTTTCCTCTCAATTTGTTCTCGATGGTGAGCTGCACTGCCTACTCACCTGCTCGTAACATTTTTTTTTTGGAACTTAGGGATATCGCAGATGGATTTCGTTTATTTAATTGGCTATTCTACGAGTCTAGACCAGCATGCGGTTTGATGGAGAACGGTGCATATATACTACATGCGGCTTGATGGAGAAAGCTGCGTTGATACATCTCTATTGTTGCCCTAAATTCTTACATGTCTTTACTCTCACGATATTCGTATTCCCAATGGTCAAATAACCGGAATACATAGCCCCTTCCCTTCGGAGATGCACCCTGGTAAACTGTCTGCGCGCAGCATATACGAGGGATAGGACAGTCAGCTCCGACTCTCCGAGGCGACAAGTGGATTCTTGATTTGCAAGAATCTAATTCTACTGCGCCATTGATGATATATTGGCCATCTCAATACAACCCCTTTGCTTCCAGTAAAGCCAGACTACAATACAGAGAGAGATTGGCGTAAATGATATGGCTGGCTCGGACAAAATCAATATGAAATCTCGCTCTTTCAAGATAATGAAACCGTAGATGAATACTTTAGTCAATCTGCTTTTGCAGTACAGCATTACTGTTAAGAATACCGCAAAAGGAAATAAGGCATGCAACACTAGCCATCTGGAAAAATAGAAGCCATAATAAATGTAGACGTCACTAATCCCACTGTTGCCGTAGAACCGGATTTCAATGTGGATTCTAGAAAATGAAGATTACAAACTTGAGGCACTGCGGCGGCATCGTACCAAAAGTTTACTTCCTAGGATTCTATCTCACTGCTATTAATGCTCACCTATCAGTGGAGGGAGCAGCCACTTCTCCAAAGTTCTCGTACCCTCGAAAATGGATTGATGGTGGGTACAGCCCAGTTCTCATCCCATGTTCATTTTGTTGTCATATTTTAAATCAATATATTCACGGCAATTTCGAGGCCTATGCCTTTTATTTTAAACAAAGAGAATTGTTTGCTCAATCCGTATTGTAGCGCGCTAACACAAAATACAAGACTTATTGAAACTAAGATTTCCGAAAATTTTAATTCTCTCCTACAACCACAAAAATCAAACACTAAAATTATGATCTTATCACTCCCAATTTTCCGCCGCCATTGCAACAAAAAGCAAAGCACCCAATAAAAGTTCTAGCCCACGTTGAAATAATTATCCTTCTATCTTCTTATCTTTCCTCAAGTATTTGAAATGAAGCCGCGGATTGAAACAGATGATGGAAAGATTGTGTGGTACATAAGATTCGACAGCTACATGAGGCGCAACCAACCCCAGAAGCTAAGTATTGATACCAGGTGTACACTTTCCAATTGACTGGATGCTCTCTAGATGATAGACATGAGCGTGGGTTGATAGAATGATGGATCTTGATGTGCTCGAGATATTATTCGATTATTGGCGCATGGTATGTAAAAATGTGGTACAGATTCTCTTGCGATATGACAAATATCATGCTGAAATGAAAGGTTTGAAACTGTAGCTTCACCTCTTGATAATCCGACTGAACGCGACGAAACGGACAATCAAGATGAGTCCAAAGCCTTAGGAACCACCGCCCCCCCCCAAAAAAAACACGAGGCGCTACCACGTGCCTACCAACAACTCCACAATCTTTCATCATTTCTCGACATAATACTAGCAGATAAACCACCTGCCTCATGGAGTTCCAATACACCCGGAAGTACCATTCTTCGAATTGTCTTGAGCTTCATTCTACTTGCCAGCTGAGGATCAAACACCATCATATACTCCATGCAGGTATGTTTGAGAGAGACTCCCAATTTTTGCCATGGAAACAATCCATAGCTACTTGGTAAAAATTCAGATTTTATCACGCATGATCGTGGCACCAGACTGACACCGCCGATCAGAACAATATGCTCTACATTTGGGAAGAACTTGAGTATTTTATAGAATGGTGGAAGGGACATTGGAGACTCAAAAGCCAAGCGCTTAACTTGCTCCCACTCACTCGACCACTATGAACCAGATAGTCAGCACAATTACCCAGGGAAAGGAAAGGGAAGGAAATCACAACGACTTTAAAGTGGGAATATCGCAAAGTATAAGCCAAGTGCCGAAGGACAGATCAATACTTACTGGTATGTGTTCACAGGTCCATGGGCATCCAAGACAACTAACACATCTGGAGTAAATTCCATCGCGGTCCCAATCAAAGTAAATCTTTCCAGGCTTTGTGTTGTTGAGAAGCAGGTTGCGATTGTGGTGAGTAGAATAGTGCGCTCCACATAGTCGGTCAGGGTAAAAGGATAGTCGATACCAAGTTAATGCTATGCGTCTAGACTCTCGGCATATATGTAACATGTTAGGGACCGGGGTGGCTGATTCTATCCGACAATGATTACAGGTTGATCTGCATAGTTTAATATATCGAGCTTCTGGTCGCGCACAATACCAGATCTTTTTGCGAATCTTTCTGGGAAGTTGTGCGAACGGAGTAGATGTCTGAAATCGGAGAGTTTCATTTGATACCTCTGCTGAACTTGCTGCATCCCAAACTTTGGATCCAACCTCGCTTCCTTGGTTCTCCGGAATACTTTCATATGCCGTCGCAGGTGTCGGTACTTTCTGACCTTGTGCCGGTGCTGAATGATTCATGACATGGTTATCTGGGGACAGCTCTGGCATAGTTTGCTCATCCCCACTTTCATCCTGATCAGAGAAGGATATCAAATCTGTGATGGGGTCAATAATTTCTGGCTGCGGTGCAGAGTTTCCAAAGAATGCTTCAAGTGCATTTCCAATGTCGATTGTTTCTTTATCATTGGCATATGAAGTCATATGTACAAGCGTATCATCCTGCCGAAAAGGAAGTATTTCCTGTGATTTGCGGCCCCATTTCTTTTTGAGCTCTTGTGTTCTAATTCAAGAGGTTAGCTATCCATACACGTAAATTGAATAGTTTTATCACCAACCTTACGATTATGTTATGAATATTTTGATCTAGCGTCTGGTCGATCAAGTGTTTTGATACCAAAGCAGCTGGGGTTGTCATTGCAATATTTCGCTGGAAGCTCAAGTGAGAGTCGGGAGATGTGTATGAGCCCAAATATACAGCTGGGGCGTGGGATAGTTCCTGTCGCTTTCAAGATTAAACGGCACTAGAAACTAGAGTGATAAATCGGGCAGGCGCTACCTAGTAGTATCATCGAAGCATCGGCGTGAACTATTGCCATGTATATACCTAGCTCGGGAGCGAAATAGAGCTGTCAGGTTTTACTACCATTCACAACGGTCGCAATGACATGTAACGAGTTACTAAGATGCAACAATCGTACCGGATGTGCTTGGGAACCACTGTGCTCATTTGCAAACATTCCGTACCAAAGATGTCGATAGAACTAACAAGCGTTCCGGAAGAAGCGGCAACCAGTTCAGACTAATACAGCCAACACGAACTCTATCACGGGTCGTGCTTCCTTTCCTTTGTGAAGTCGGTAGCAATCTGAGAGAAATGGCTATCGACAAAGTATATTGCAGCACAAAAAAAAACGGAAAGAAGAGACCGAAAATTTCCGAAGTCTCTTAAATACCTACCTAGATACGAAGTAAGAAATAAGTACTTACCGAATTTCCATAGATCTCTTTCTCTCTTGCTGTTTTTCACTCCCTTCCCACTCTTTCCCTCTTTCCTCACAACTAAAACTATCACACCTACCACTTCACATGAGGCTGCGGCCGCATTCTTCTCATTGAAAGATTTCACTATCATATGAGTCATCAAGTCGCAGTGAATAAGATCCTTGAGAAATAAGACAAGACTTTCACCCAATCCATTGGCTAGTTAGCTCTGCAATCATGATATAGATTAGTCTATTCCTCGTCTAAAAGTCCCTCCGAAAAATACTCGAAATCTGTAGGTAAGCTAGCTTCGCCATCAATTTTATCATCAACATCCCTATGATCCATTGGCTTCTGCTTTTCTTCTACGATACTTGTTGTTGGAGGCATGACAACTGTCGCACGTTTCAGATGTTTAGTCATGAATGCCGCCCATTCCCAGGGCCTATCTCTATCTCCTGGTAGGGAATTGAAATACTCCCAGCCCATAACACCACCGAAATTTGGGTAACGTTCTTTCAAGTTGAAGAGAACTTCCTGTAACAAATCCAGATTCACCCATCCACTCCCATTTCCTGGATTTGTTACCATCCCAACCACAACTTTTTGGGCCGGCCAACCTCTCATCATCATGAAATCGTACCCTCGGGTTGATGACATATCACCCCATCCACAATAGAACTGTGTGTTGTACCAAGATATACTACTCCCTCTCATTACTTCCAGAGCTTCATAATTGAAGCCACTGAGATTATGTTCTGGCTTTTCCGATACTAGTGCTGCTGCTACGGGAGCCAATGTAATGATGAACCCAGAACCAAAGTCTGCCTTCAGTCGGTCAATTAATCGAATTATTCCGGCCAAGGACATTAGTTCCTCAACATCTAAATCCAGTCCGTCCAGTGCCCGCTCACGTATAAGGTTTCGCAATGGTATATAGTATGCTTCGAACATGGCTTCATCTTGGTCAAGTCGTGTGAAAGAACCTTTGGCAGCACCACCTAGCATTCCCAAGACCTTTATTCCCGAAGCTTGGAGGACTCTGAGCTCAGCCCAGAGAGTTTGATATCGTGGATCATGAGGAGTGTGGTCGTTCTGAGTATATATATGTTAGTTTCTGTTTCTTTCTCGAAAGTTATTGTGTACTCACCAGTGTTATATTCCCTGGTGGGTCATTGAGATGAATTGCTGCAACATTTACGTGTGTCACCGCAATATTTGGTTGGGTGATAATAGGCAAAATAGAGCATGATCTGCCATCGGGATGGTGTAGTGTCTGATAATAAATGACAATTCGAGGCGTGATGGGTGGTGGGATTGGAGGCATGGTGTGTTATTTTAAGGTTGTCTGTTTTAGTGGTCTTAATTCTAGTGGAGAGATCACCCGTTTGTGGGGTATTTCCTTAGTCTTAAGTGCCCCACACCCCACCCCACCTCAGTAGATGGACGGAATCTTGTTGCAATATAACTTCAATGATAACTTACGATGCAATTTGTCATACCTATCCGACTGTAGGCATTGTTGTATAGTAATCAGGTCGGTCGTGCCATTTTACGAGCCTCTTGGTCCTCTTGCCGCATTCTATCGTATCGGGGTTTATGGTAGATAGGCAATGAACTAGTAGAGATTCACTTGTTCAATCGTGCATCTGTCCTGGTGATGGGATTGGCCATAGTCGCAATATGGTACGGTTTTGTAGCGGAAACCGCGCCTGTAAGTATACATATGTTACTTGTTCATCTGTACCTTTCGCCGTATCCAGAATAGTGTACGGCTTTAGATTTAGATCCGATCTTGTAACTATACCATCTGATCAGTCTTGGGAGTATGGATCTGAGGTCTTCCTCTCCGTTGCCATAACACATCATCTCAAGTGATCAGACCAGTCCTTCTATTCACTGGGTACACCTGAAAACTTTGCAGTCTTCGATATATACATGACTTTTGACCCACATGGACGTTGGTTTCAAATTGGTAAACTAACCGGTGTGTGGGCTCATGTACTGGGAGTGTAATGAATACAGGAAAATTGGAATATCTGTCTATCTGGGAGGTAGGAATGGCATGGCGGGCATAATTAAAATCCGTTGTCTTTCGAGGTAGGTAGAGTCGTCTTTGTTGTTATTCGTGATGATAATTGCCTTTATTCAAATTTTCAATATAACAATGCCATTGTTCGACCTCGCTAAAATATAAATCAGGGAGTATTTTATAGGAATGATTTGAAACATTCAGAGAGCCTTTACAAACAGACAGAAAACTTTTCTTAGATAGAGGGGGGTATATTAAAGTATTTCAGAGGATAAAAGGTAAATATAAGAAAGAGGATGAAGGAAAATGAAGAAGGACGAGGCTACTGCACGAGGCTAAAAGATGCAATATGATGTAAAGTTTAGATAAGAGGTTAATCTTAGATAAGAAAATTAAATTCAAATTGTATTGTAAATTATTGAAAAATTTAATGAAGAGAGGTTTCTATCAATCAATTTAACATGAAGTTTTAATCAATTATTTTTCTGATATAATTTGATTGATTTTTACTATTATTATCTTATTTTAATGGAATTCGAATTTGAAGTATACTACCTCAAACCGCGGAATATATTGCTTATAATCGAACCTTAGATTTCATGGTTTGTTCTACAACCCTTTGTTTGTACGGAGGGTTACTGCTAGTAAATACATATCTTTGGCATCCAGCTTAACATCCAACAATCATTTACGCCTCCGATTGAAAGACCACCAATTATCTTTGATTCCACGACTTCATCTTTCAACCTCCTCACGAACCGCTCGGAAAAACATATATCCGTCTACATATATACAAAATGTGGCTTCTGTAGAAACGAGTAACCATGCGATGATAAGGCTACAATGTTGTCCATTGTGCAGTTACAGCATCCAAAGGTATTCCAAGGACACTTTCTCCAATATCACTTGCTCCCAACCTCTCATGTTGACCTGCCCAAGTTCAACGCCAAAGAAAAGAAAAAGGAAAGATATACAAAAGCCCGAAAGAAAGATGCTCAAAAGATGATGGATGAATTGAAAAATCATTCAAGAACTAAAGACAATTGAAGTTTGGAAGGCATTGTTGTGATGAAGGTGAGGTATGCTGCAGCTGAAGTTTTATCCCCTCATGCTTCATAAACTGAATTCGAGTTTCTAAATGAGTTGCTGATGACTGACTGACTTGGTTTCAAATACCCCAGACCAAGTCAAACCCGATACCCATTCACCGACGGGCAGGCTTCCTTCCTTGCCCTCTTTTCGCTAGCAACCATTTTGATGGTACCAACCTTATAGTACACCGATAGATTGAAGACGAACACAATACAACGACGACCTTCTGTAACAAGCAGAGAAGGCTCATTGGGCTTACACAACCGAGCATTGACTTGAGTATATTGGTGCAATGCTTCTGAGACCTTTCATGCATACTTTGGGCTTAAAAAGCTCTTCATCTCGATAAGAAGAACCGGAAGCACTGCGAGAGAGTGGTAGGTTATTGAATGAGTATAACTGAAATACGGGAACGACAACACGGAAGAAATGGCTTCTACCATGGTGTTTGTCAACATACTTCAAACAACACCCATTGATTACGTGTTCGTGTCTGGAAACATAAACTCCGTGTCAAAAGGGTCATCAAGATTATTTCGATCTTGAAAAGTAGCAGCTCGTGGTGGGGCTTCCGAATGAAAAACTGAGCGGTGGAACGTTGAGGAGTCAATATCATTCTGACCTCGCGAGCTCACAGCCTGAGGGCTGACTTGCCTATGGAAGATTGACCCGAAACCCAGTGGATGATCTTCCTGCCCATTCTCATCAAGAACATACATGTTACGAGTTAGAGCTAGTGTATTCATGTATTCATAGGCCTGGGTGTCTTGAGATGCTGTGCGGAAATCCCCAGATCTCGAACCAAGGGAACCGTTGTTGTGGACATCACCACTGATAGAAGCAACATTGGATCGTTCATGAACACTACGTCCATCGTCCTCAGCTTCAATTTCTTCGCGCTTAATTCTCTTATTGATCCTTTCCCTAGGAGTAATTCGAGGGCGGAGTCTGTTCGCCATGGACAAGTTCTCGGCATCTTCAGTGGGACCGGATTTGTCTTCATCACTCCATATCGAAATGGGACCCAACCGATTGATAGATTGAGAATTAGCACTACCAGTAGACATGCCTTCGACGCTTAAAGCCTTGATGGAACCACTTCCAGTGTATTGGTGGTTTTCGAGTACAGGTGAGTGGCGTTGCTTTTTTTGTTTATGTTCATTTGTCTCGTCAAAGTCGGACTTCCTCTTTGAACTTTTCATTTTCATAAACATACTGCTTGGATTTTGCTCTTCATTCCCCGTATCTGTTCCGCCGCTGAGGCATTCAGGAGGATTTGACGGAAGAATTGTCTTGCCAAGACCGTAAGATGAGCTGTGACCTCCCGTGGCCACGTCGTCCATAGTTTCAGTATCAAGGTTCGACGATTTGGTCATTGGAGACTGATACGTCGAAATGGAGTTCCACTTCCTGTTTCCCCCCCTTGAATCTTTATCAAAGCATGATTCCCTTGTGCTTTTTGCTGAATTGGAAGCTCTGGGGGAATGTAATCTTGGTGATTGACTTCCATGACTTGTGCCATCGTTGCTACGCTGATCTGGGTGTCTCGACTCGTACGATAAAGTAGTCGCAGAGTTTGGATCAGCAATTGAACCCCCATTAACCAATCCCCGCATGTATTCCACTGCAGATATGTCGTTCACTCGTGGATCTTGTGATGCAAGAGATGGAAACTTTGCTCTGGAAGAACCAAAACCGTTGTTTTGTTGTGGCGCATGGCTAGTAGGTAAATCATTCGTCTCTTCCCGAGGTTGAGAAGATGGGGAAGAGTGGGGATTCTTGTCCTTATTGTGAATCAATCGGATTTGGGGTGGTTTCGAGGTACTTCCTGGTTCTGGTTCGGAAGACATCTCGCGGGATGAGCTTTTTTCAATCCATGACATAAATTCCCGTCTGGAAACTAATCTTCTTCTAGTCCTCCCTTCTTGCTTTCCAGGAGAGTCTCTCAGGGTTGAGCTTTCCTCGGCGTTAGAATTAGAGTTGGAGCTAATGGCAGTTGCTATTGCCTCAGATGGAGGGCTCTGTTCCTCGCCCGTCTTCCAGTTGATACGCTCTTGTCTCAACTTTTGTGCATATCCATCTCGGTCTTTGTAATAATCGACCCACATCTTCTTCGCTGAGGTGGCCTTATCTTGATCTGTAGATCGAGTTCCAGGTAATCCTCCACGTGCCCTTCGATTCAAATATTCAATGCGGGTCTTGACAACCTTTTTATCCAATCTCGTGTCATGTACTAGGAGGATCGTCTTGCCAACCAAGGGATGGTGATTTTCATTCCATGCACCATCGATCAGCTTTTCCTGCCAGTCATCTAGTTGTCGCAGTCGTGATCGGCCGTTATCATTCTTTTGGCGATCATTCATATGCCTGTGCTTAATGTTAGCTAGTATCTACTTTAAGGACAACACGGGCTATACCTCTGCACGGTAGGTATATCTATTCGATCATTGATAAGTGTCCCACAGGCTTTATTGCATTCGTTGGTTAGTTCTAATGCTGACTGCGGTGGTTTAACTCCTTTGGGGTATTCATCATATTTGGCGTCGAGCCATCTCTTATGTGCATCCGTTTTTACCATTTTGTTCGATTTCTTGGATCTGTTCGACTTTCTTTTCGAGTTTAGTTTTGGACGACGCGTCTTCTGGCGATAAGTTGATCTTGTATGGTAATGCTCACTTCAAGTGTCACGTGTAGAAGGTTGAAGTAGGGAGTTCGATGCTTCGAGGGTTGAATAGAGTAATTGCTATGGATAGAAACGTCAATAATAGAAGGTATTGATAAGGTGGATGTGAAAAAGAATCTCTTGATTTATCACTGGTGAAAAAGACGTGCTGTACTGTCGATATTGGTGTCGCGACCGCGGCAGATGAAGTCTCTGGCTTATCTTGCTGATAGGAATATTCACCTGCTTTTAGTATGGTGGAGAGGTCAAGATATTATTGAGTGATTAATGTTCCAGTTATCAGGAAGGAACTCTTGTTGATAGATTGAGGAAGATGGTTCGATGAAGCCACGAGAAGACCGTCTCCTAGAGGCAGTTTTCACTTACAAGAATCAAAATGTTGTATTCTGAAAAAAGGTTGGATTTTTCGTAGGTTAATGGGTGTTTTGGTCTGGAAATTTATATATTTTTATTTATTAAATAATTAATTGTATACGGGGCGCGAGTAAGACAGTTTATCTTTAAACATGCAATACCTACCGTACAAGTTAGCGATAAGGAATGATGGAGTGGCTTCTATCAATACATCCGAATAATATGGGAGAGAAAGTACACGGATTTCCCAAATGACCAATTCGCCCTTCCGCCCTGGAGAAGACGGCCCGGATTTCGTAAAACCAGCCAAAAGTGTGATTTTGGATGTCAAATTGCCGTTTGATGTCCAAATTTCCTCACTGACCCGCATTCTACTTTGCAGTTTAGTCGTCTCCTCCAATATATGTATATAGCTCTATTTAAAAGTCCCGTATCTGGCATAGTTTGCACGAATTCCTATTAATTTGCCAAGTTGGTAATATGGTAACTTGGAAAATTGGAGTTAGTGCAAGTAGTCTATAAGATTGGACTTTCAAGAATGATGAGCTCGTGAAAATATTTGTAGACTCGTGTGCATTGTTTCTCGGTTATTTGTAGTGAAGGGCAGGGAATCTCGCTCAATCTCAATTCTATATCTTCAATTATAGCATATATGAAGGAAGTGTAGATCTATTGCATCTGGTTCTGGGCATATCAGGTTTTAGCTGGGCGAATATCAAGATCTCATACGGAATATCTAAAGTTGGGGTTCGACTTTTAGTGAAATTGAATTTTTTTTATTTGTTTCTTTCTCCTTTCTAGATCCTCTTGAAATATCGACCACTTCTAAGATCCCTTTAAGATACGCTAGTTGCATTATGTCCACAGCTTACTCCAGCTGGTGGGTTATTTCATCCGCTGCTCTCAATATGCCTATCCAAATGTGTTTATCCAATGTTCTAATTCCCGCCATGTTGAACAAAACCAAATATTCCGCCTATTCCAATATCTGCCAATGTTTTATCTTCCACAAACAACCTTTGACCGTTTCCCAAGTTCCTGTGTCGTTCTCGAATCGGATTCCGAAGCATTCGCAGAATTTCAAGCCAACGAGTACCACAAGACGCACCCCAATGTGCCATTCCTATCCTTGCACGATACTGTCCCTTACTGGTTGTAGTGGAAGCTGTCGTTGAAGATGAAGCTATTCTCGTCCCGATCGAATCTTATGTTGCTATTGGTGACACAGCGTTGGAAAGAGGTGGGCTCGGTGAACAGAGTGAGCAAATTCAGCCAATTCCCCATCATTGAGAGCGGGTAGAATTTTCTCCCTGTTGATGATGATGTGAACTACTGTTGGCCAATTGAGCTACTCATCTACGGGTCGCTTCTTTGGCAACCCAGCCAAGCAAAAAGGACTCTATCTCAATTTGAGTCCTATCGAATCTCTCCTTTCTCTCAACTTCGTCGTCGGGTTCAGGGTGCCAATCTGGGACGTCAGTCCCATCTCGCAGAACTTCTTCGATGCCAGTACAATCTCGCGGAACATCTTCGATCTGATACTGGTCTTGAAAAGCCTGCTCTGACTGCCCAATGTCGTTGTCGTGAGAGCTACCGAGGTCAGCTCGCTCGTCCTCTTGACCTGAGTGTTCGCCATCGGCTTCCGGTAATTCGATTTCGCTATCGGAATTGTTGTTGATGACAAGTGGAGCCTCAGTCGTATTTCCTCGGTCCAATTCTTCTTCGTCATCTGAATCGTCAATCACAATCGGTGCTGCTGCAGTGCTGCCGAGTTGACTTTCCGCGATCGCTTCAGATGTGCGGGCCCTAGTTTCGTCTGCCCGCCCATTTCCAACATTGTTGTCTGGAATAGGGCTATCTACTTCCGCATTTCCACGGGAGTCGCTTGAGACATTCTCTCTTTGGCCAGCTGTAGAAAGAGAATCGGCATTGTGGGCATCAAACAATAGATTCAGCAGAACCAAAAGTCTATTCTCCAACTCTCTTACGGTAACCGACTCATTCACCAAGTTCTGCTGGCTGTTTCCCTCGATAGTCGAAGATGCAGTGTTGGCAATGGGTGTGTTCGCTTCCATCCTCCTCCTAGTTCTATTGAGAAGAGGTGAACGTCTTGGTGCTCGTCCGCGGTTTCGCCCAATTGGTCTGGCAGAACTTGACAAAGTTTCATCCGGCATACCCTCTACTTGTGCCATTTCGTGTCGAGGTCTCTTGTGCACATGGTCCTCCTCAGACTCGTCATCTGAAATTGACGCTGCTCTTGCCGATCTCTTCAGGAAGTTCGTTGGTATGCCATGGCTAGAGGTCGAATGTATCGAACCTCCACGCATATTACGACGTGCCTCATCCATAGCAGCCGATGCTTCATGCATATTCATTGAATGCTGCATGTTAGAACCTCGCTGGCTTTGTCGCACACTAGGGTGCTGCCGTGGTGCCTCGTAATTAGAGGTCTCGTTGAGAGCTTCAAACGGATCATCCTCTGGAGCTACATCTAGGTGCGGGACGCCAGAATTAAGAAGGCTATTTTGCAAGCCTCTACCACCCGACAGAGTTCCTACTAGACGAGGGCGTCGTCGTGTGAATGTACTAGCAGGAGGCCCCATGCTACCACCATTGACAGGATTATTGCCTCCGTGGATGCTCTGATTGGAAACAAGGTTTGACATCATGTTATTGACGTTGCGGGCAGGTGCTGGTGCTTGAGGCGCAACTCCATTTGAGTTAGTGACACGATCTCCAGTGTCGAAATCAATTTCCCCCCTCCTCAAACTTTCAGCATATTCTTGTGGATCGGCGTGATATGCTTTCCACATTTGAACTGCAGCCTGAGTGTTGTTTTCCGCGTGTGTTCGACGAGTCAAAGAAGCACCCCGAGTCCTCGCAGCTGTTCTGTTTCGGTATTCGAATTGTGACTTGATCTGGCTCTTGCTCAAGCCAGTATCGTAGGCTAGGATAATCTTCTCGCCGATCGAAGGATAGTTGTTACGTTGCCATGCAGCATCGATAGCTGCCTTCTGTGCGGGGCTTAGTTGGATTGCACGGCTTTCGTTTCTGTCTGCCTTCACTAGCTCGCTGATGAATCTATAGATATTGTTAAATGTTGTCTACAGAGCCAAGGATATCTTTTACTTACCGACCGACATCTGATGGACTAATCGAGTTATCCACCTCCGTGTCACTATCTACCTCCGTATCGCATGCCTCGTTACAAAGCTCCGCAAGTTCCGTCGACGTCTGGGGAGGCTTGACCCCGGGTGGATACTTTTCGTACTCGGCCTTGAGCCATGTTTTGTGGACGTCGAGTCTAACCATTTTGATGTATGCGTTGGTGTAATTTAGAAAGAAGTTGCTTGTCGCGTTGTATTGGGACGATTGCTGGAGAGATGCGAATATTGATGGACTTAAAAACCTAGCAGGTACTTAGATGTTGATTGCTAAAGAGTTTTCGAAGAAAGTTGTCTTTTAATGGAGTTGTTCAACTTGTTCAATGTAAATTGAATACTTTTGTATTTTATCTTGACTTGTCATGACTTCAAGGACGCGTTCTTAAATACTTATCACGATCTGATGTTTAGGTTGTAGCTACTACGGTAATGAGATGAAGTTGGTACCTCATCCCATACCATACAACGGATTTAAATGACTTGGCAGTAGTATCATTAGACACCTTTCCTTGAGGGTGGGTGAATAGAAAGTGTTTCTTCTTATATATATTTATCATCAAAACCATATTACACTTGCAATCATCAGCTATATATACGGGGAGCCTGGGTGTGAATTCTTTGATGTATATCACATGATTTCCGAGCGATTAGGAGCTAGATTCTTGAGTATGGTAGATAATTACCATTTTGACCTGCTATTATAGTTACAAATTTGCCAGATGCGTAGCATTTATGAAATCCTTAGTAGATCTGGTGAGCTAGTTCATGAATGAGGGCAAGTTCATAGATATTTGCCCACTTGTCGAAGCTATCAAAAAGCCCAAACCCCAAAATATAATTCGTAGCGCTGGATATCGTTTGTATTGCTCTCTAACATTTTATTCAACTCTTCTTGAATTGTATAGATTCTGAAGCAACTTCATTATTTTCATTGAACTGAAGGAAGAGATAGAGAGAAGCGAGGCAGTAGTATCTATTTGTAAATTGAGAAAGAAATAAATTCGCATTTTTCTTTTCAGAATTTCATATGATTAAACCTTTTGTGCTAATTATGTATTTACTTACAATACTTTCCACAGTAATTTCTGAGGAAAAGGGACTTGACTATATCTACTTCATGTCTCTTTCTTGGATTAAGGAAGAGACCGATAGGAGTAAAGCAGTAGTATTTGTTTCTAAATTGGAAAAGGAATTAAATCTTTAATTTTGAAGAATTTGAAAGTTTTGTGGTTGTAATATGTTCATTTATGATGATCTCCACGATGACAGCTCAGAGAAACGGACTTCATGAGTTCATTATGCCATTTCGACAATTCTTGTGCGATAATAATGTAGTAATTACCAGAACGTATCTCATGCATGGTTTCACATCTTGGTAGATGTCTTCAATGAGAGATGGCATGGTTCAGTTGTGAAGTGGATGCTTATTAGTACTTTTAATTTTTGTGTGTTACTTTGAAGTTTGAATTGGCTCTCACCATCTCAACTCACGTGCGAAATAGACTTAGTCACATTTAGAAAGCACTGGGTCATACAGGTTTTATCGCAATTTCAAACTCACAACTAAAGGAAGCAACTGATTTATTTCTAATTGAAAATTCTTACTTTTACTGATCACAATCATTTGAAAACGAGTTTGGATTTGTTTTAAGATTTATTTGCTACATATCAGAAATATCATTCCGTTCGTCCACCATGAAATTGCGAATAAAAACATATGATCTCCAACCCCGGAAGTTATCCTAGTGTCACAGGGACTTTTCTTTGCTAAAGTTAATGTACAAATCTTCCAGAAAATTCTATCTGGTCATTCATCCTTCATTACACCCAGTCTCTATATTTCCTGAGTCTTAATTTGTTTGCGGTACATCCATCCGTTCATTTGTAAGTTGGTCAATACAGAACCAATCCTCAACTCCGTAACTCCCGGAAAATTCATCACCCTCACATGTAAATTTGTATACATGGTATCATATCAACAAGATTCGCATACCAAAACTCCAGAATCCAGAAACATTATCCCAAAATTGACCCTCATATTGTCGGGGCCGATTAATCTTTTGGTCCCAACTCTATCCACACCACAGTACTCAGCAGTTCCACAACTACCACCAGATTTCCTCAGGTTACTCAGTATTATCCATGTTGAAGAGGTCATATTGTGCGGTGCCTGGATCCATGACTGCACTCCAATCGACAGAGTTCATCCCGAATAGCTCATCATTACCAGCATCAACATCATATTGATACTCTGGTGTATCTATTCTTTCAGATGCACCAGACTGATCGGATTCACCGGATTCACCAAGAGGTTCGTGCGAGTGTGAATCACGATCATCCTCTTTGTCGGGAGAATCTGGTGGAGTCACAGAAGATTCACGAGCAACCTGTTGGACATCGGGATCCACAGTGTCTTGAGTGACGGGACTCGAACTCTGCTCAACGACCCCAGCCTCAAAAGCATCATCTGGAATTTCGAAGACATTTTCCCGTATCCATTCATCGGAACTTGAACGACTTTCTTGATCCAGTAGTTCCGGTTTCTCCACAGCGTCCACGACTTGGCCGATGGGAACTGCATCTTCAGCAGTTTCCTCAAGGTGCATACGCTTGGGCGCTGGTTGTTGAAGATCATCCTCATCGTCATCGCGAGATCTCTTATTTTTCGAGTTCGTCGATGGATCCGGTTGCGGAATCGGAGGAGGAGAAGGGGTCCGCTGAGTGGCGGGGAATGATTCGGATTCACCGAAAAGCTCACGGTCCACATCCTTGTCCTCGTTCGGGAATTCATTGAAGTTGAATTCTTCATTGCTATTTGCATTCAAGGAGCCTGAGGATGAGGAACTGGTGTCGACCCGCTGTTGTGGTGGAGGTGGTGGGAGAGGTGGGAGAGGTGGGAGTAAAGGCATCTGCATAGGTTGTTGATGTTGCATTGGCCCATTGCTAGCATTCATTGCCACAAAATGATTTTGCGTAGCTGGAAAGATAACTGGCTGTTGAGGTAGAGGCTGCGGTGCCAAAGCAACATTCGCCGCCGCAGGTTGAGGAACCTGAACCACCGCATTCTGTGCGGGCTGATTTACCACATTTGGTGCAAACCCCATGTTGTTGTTCTGGTTGTTTTGCATTTGCAGGAAGGTTATCTGCAAGTTCGAGACTTGAGTCTGGAATATATCCAGAGCACTTCCAGCGTGAATCGCGAACCCGAGATGATTCATCAAACGCTGGGGAAGATGAACCGGGCCGCCTTGGTATCTCTGAAGTTGTGCCTGGCAAATACCAGGAGCAAATGGATGAGGGGTGGCTTGATTTCCATCCTTCCAGTTTATAAAGCCATTGACCAACTCAAAGATGTATTGATGTGGAGTCTGAATATATGCATTCCACATCGTTCTTCTGACATCGTTCTTTTGTTTAACCAAGGTACCATGGAGATTCCCGGCTTTCTTGGCATTACTATTTTTATGCTCAATATGGTTTTTGAGCTTCTCTTCTGACCAATTAAGGACGTATGACATGAGGATTCTCGCTCCAGTCGATGGGTATTGCTCATGCCCCATGAAGAAGTCGGTGACCGCGTGCTCGTCGTGTCCAGGCTTATTGAGACGATTTTGACCTATGGCCTCTCTGTCCCATAATCGGAATCTTCTATGAGAAATATTAGCTGCTGCTTGATCTGGGGAGATATTATAAATCAGCACTTACCTTCCTACCGCAGGAGGCGTGGTCTGAGGCAAAGTATTTATGGCATTGTTGCACTGGGTTGAAGCATACGTAGCATCAGGCGTATCACCGCGTTGGTGGCACGTGTCGTAATAGGTGCGGAGATTTAGCATTTGCGCTTGGGAATATGTCTGCGAATTCATCGATGCCATTTTGATGCTATTAAATGTTAGTGGATAGTCAAGGAGGTTGATGGCTTGGGGTAAGACTTACATTACTTTTTGGAAGTTGATGAAAGATATCGTAGATAGTTCTACGGGGCGTGGAGAATGAATTGAAGTAGAAGATTGGAAAGTTATGAGTATTGTAAATGAGTATTTACTTGATTCTCAGTTGAATTTTGGAATTCTTCTATGTCAAGATTTTGAAGGAGTAGGAGGAGTGCGATGAACTCCCATCATTTATACTCATCAACACGTCAAACTAAAATTTTAAACCTTCCTACCGTACCATACCTCTGTACAGCAGAGGTATCGCGAATTTCCCATCATGGAAATCATTTATCAGATGAATAGTAAACTATAGGAATCATCCCGCGACGCTACAGTACCATACTAATTTGGTGCCTCGATTGGTGCCTCGAGATTGATGATTGTTAATTTCGCACCGAAGCTGTAGCTACATCTACGGTAAGGAGCATTATGACGCGATACTATCAATCAAGAAACCTAGGTAGTTATTTGCGAATTATAGCGATCAGAATTGGACGAAAAATCGATGGTGGTGAAGCAACATTGAGAAAGGAGCATTCTCCGAATAAATGATATATATATATAGGTTCTCAAAGAAAGATCCAAGTATTGCGCTCTATTGCGCAAAGAAAGCTCCTGTGATTGTTCTGGAAGCATTCCAGTTCGTAGTGTTTAATAGTAGGTTATATTTCATTATCTTATTCTCATTGCATTCTATGACCAGAAGGGAATCTACATCTAATTGTTCACAACACCTACCAAGCAACCCTTTGTCTTTCACGCAGCGCAAGAGGTATTGCTTACTTTTCTCAAAGAGCCATCATATCTGAGTCTGCGACTGATATTCTATGCAGAAACATGCTTGCATCGTACTGCGAGTCTGCGACCAAGGTAGCAGGGTCCTGGTATGTCCTTGGTTGTGCCGCGGTCAAATCTCCAGCAGTTTTCAATCCCTTTTCGCCCCTCCTACGTATTCTATATCAACTTCCGATACAGTATCAACAATCGCTCTCACTCCAGCAGATTCTTTATTGGCAAACGGTCGGACGGTCCTTGAGTTGAATCATCTGGGGTGCAAGAAACAAGGATTTCTACTCTCAAACAAAACGGTGGAATCTTCTTGGTTTGCCCAGGAGCTACAGTATTCCTAGAACTCGATTCATATAGTGGATATGGTTACATTTACCTAATTGTTTGATGAGTTGAATTACTACAGAGACTGAACTTTGCTGGCCTCGTCGTTTGGTGTTCTACAATCGGAGTTATCGGACTTTATGCTAAGCGAGAAAAAATACAGGAGAGAGGTTCGTAATCACTATCTTATCGGCGCCGTACAATATGCGAACATCAGCTACATAAAAAAAGGACATAAGGATTGTTCATATACACCTTCCCCCGTAGTTCCACGCACCTTCTCTTGGTAGTTGCAAGATACAAATCTTATCTCTATTTATTATTACTCATTACTGGAACAACTTCCCAGTGTCGGAGAGATTGGCGATGCTCCCTATATGCAAACAAAGTTCCGCCGTTCTTTATTCCATCGATACGATATAATGATTCGATACTGGGAGTTTCCTACAGCCATCCGAACGACTTAAAACTAGCTTGGTTAGCTTCGACCCCGAGCTGGATGTGATTTCTACCCCTATTCCATAAGAGCTGGACTATGCGCGGTGGAAGGACCAATAACTCTGCGGGGGTGGAAACTCAACGATATGCAATAAAGAAAGCTAGAACCCGGCAATGGTTGTACACGGCTTTGGATTGCTTTCTTTAAGATAGCGAAGGAATTCCCTATCAATTTGACGACCACCAGTGAATATTATTTGAATATTGAATGCGCCCCTATGACATTTCGTCTAGATATGTATGCAGCTCACCGCGGAATCCAGGATGATATATTTCTGATGTGAAATCGTACATGATCGAAGTACCTTTCGGGTTTAAAGCGAGGATTTCTGCGAGGACCTTAAGTATGCTCGTTTCTGTGCATAGAAATCCTTAAGAGATTGACCTACATTTCAATACCACCATCTATTGAAACCTCATCCAATCTTGAGCTTATATGTAGGGATTGAGATAAAGTAATGAAGATCTCAAAGAGCAATAAAAGTCGGTGCAGACCTTGAAGATAGCCGGAATGAAGACTGGAGAGCATGAAGTGTTTCTAAATGCTAGATTTGATGAACATCAATATTATTAAAATTGCCATGGTCATTCGAATGACTCAATTGTATTGGTGACAAAGTTTTTCTTGTCCAGGAGATGGGCCTAGAAAAAAAGGTTGAGGATTGGAAGTTCTACCGGAAAAACTGCGCTAAAAGAAAGGTGAAAAGAATTTTACCTCGCCGTCAAACTTGAACGGAAGCAACATACAATACACAACACGTGTGGAAAAGATACAATGAGGATAGAAAGAATTATTGCCAAAAATTGGAGAAAACGAAACTTGCGAGGACCGATACGAAGTCTCCAAACCCTCCACGAATAGCAACGCTTGCGAAACGACGTCGATTTAGAGTTCCGCAGCCCGACAGGAAACCTCTGATAAGGGAAATAAAAGGTCGCACAACAATAACGGGCCTAGAGGTGTAAGAATACTTGATTCCGGAATGGATATGCGAAAAATGGGATGGAGAAAGAGAAGATCTTGGTTCACCAACGACTCGGCCAAAGAACAACAGAGGGACCGTTCCGAATCATCTATCCAAAATCCAAAAAACAGCTGGAGCTGAACTTGACTGTATGATTATGCAAACTCGGCTTCGCAGATTAATTATTAGTTGAGCAAAGGAGAACATGCGGCGTCTTCAAGATTACCGTCCCATTGGGCCCCCGATTGAAATCAACAGAAGTTCAGTCGATGTTCGAAGCCCTTCCCCGAGCGCTCAGAATTAACATTCTCTAGTGGTGCGTCTCACCATTCTCTGCGAACCTTTTACTGCCCCTTCTAGCCAATTCTGCGATGCGCTCTTCCTCCCAAGTCTCTAAGATGGAGCAGAATACGCCATCTTCCGCGATGGAAGTGGAGTATCGTCTCTAGTCGAAACTAGAACCTCTATAGGAACCTGGAAATCTTTCCAAATTGACACCATTCTGCAAAAAAATTAAGTGAAATGAATAGGTAGCAAGATTGAAGCAAGATGTGTAAGATTGCCGATGGTGGCACAGTTACTGGGAGGGCGGTTGATGAAAGGAAGATGGATAATGGGCTGCAATTTATGAATCTTTCTGAATGAAATACAATGGAATGTACGGCTGAATGAGATAGCTATGGATGAAGCCTTCGACGGCTTCGAGAGTGGTTTGGCAGTGGTTTGGCGGGAACTTCTTCACAACAAAGTCCAGACTCTGTGTCTTTAACAGTATTCAGTAGAAGTCGAGCAATTGATTACTTCAATATGAAACCTTTTGATATGTAAAAATAGTTGGAGACTTCGAGCATCGAGCAGGGTCTCTAATAAATATGGCTTGAAAGCAGACTCAAGAACTAAGAAGAATGGGCAGGTGCAAGGGGAATACGTGAGCTGAGTCCCAGAATGAACTTTGAATCGTGAAGAAGCAATTTTTGATTTAATTCACGGCTAAACTGGATCCGCGGGTATGTAATATATAGTACAGCGAATATTGTTTGCCTATTTGTGCAAACCTTCCATTCCTATCTGTCGGGTCATATGCTCGCTGGAGAATCTATGGTAACCAAGCTTACGAATTTGTAGAGTATCATTCGCCTGCGTTTTTTTTCTTAAGTGACTTCTCCATTCAATGCCGATGACAAAAGCAGCCTCCTTTTAAAGCACGCGGAATAATTTTGGTCACACAATTACAGTCACAAGCGGGATCTTGAAAGATGCGCTGCTCAGTGTCAGCAGATTCCCTACTTATCCTTCATTCTTTCGCGATCAATCCTCTAGTTCTGCCGGCCACAACATATGTACTCAGTGACTATGTCAAGGGGCAGGCAGAAAACTAGGAAGTGGGGGAATACTTTCTTCTTGGGAGCATCCAAGAAGTTACTAGCTTAGCTCAAAGAGGTATACTTCTACATCTTCTCATTCTAGATAGATTCCTTTCCTCTTCATACCTTTACCGTACCTAAGTTTCGCATCGCTACACAATTTCTTACAGAATTATCTGCCTTCCTGCTCTTTCATCCTACCTTCAGCTTCCTCACCCTAACTCTTCCTGCTCCTAGACCACCTTCACTTACTGATATTTCCACCACCTATTTCTTTCCTAGATTGGAAGACATAACGATATCCTGCTCCAATCGTCGAAGAATGACTTGGAAATCAGGAATGGGAAGGTCTTTGTTGCTTTGTTTTAGACCTTGCGCTACTCGTCGAAATATATGGCGTGGCTTACTGGGAAGCTCGCACATCTTCACGGCTGCTGTATTGATCCGTTCTTGAAGTCTGGGAATAGGAAACTTGGTCCTAGTATTTGCACTGGTCGTCAAGATATATGGGATGATTTAATTGGGAATCTCGCACATCTTCGCGGCTGCTACATTCCTCTTTGTAAATTAGGAATTAGACGGTCTTTGTTGTAAAGTTTTCGCTGCTTGTGAATAGCCTGCACTGCAGATCTTTGCGACCGCTGTATTTACCCTTCCCTTGAAATCAGGAATGAAAATGTCTTTGTTGTAGAGTATTCGCTGCGGTTGCTGTATTGATCGTCGAAATCCACGGTGGATTTGAACCCTTTATACAATTTCTTTGCTCGCCAGAATATGGTATGGATTAAACAGGAAGCTTCGCGGCTGCTGTATTCATCCTTAGAATACACTTTTGATTTGCCCTTTATGGGAAATGGATATTGGAAAGTCTTTGTTGTAGAGTTTTCGCTGCGGTTGCTGTATTCATCGTCGAAATTCACGGTGAACTTGAACCCTTTATACACTTTCCCTTATCATCAAAATATTACGTGGCTTAACCGGGAAGCTCGAAAATTGTCGCTGTTGCTGTAATTATTTTTGGAATTCGCCATTGATTTGGACAATTTATACCATTTCTCCATAGGCTCCCATCAAGCTCGTCTAGACTGTCCGAAAATGATATATACAATCCATCCAACCAATCATCATACATCCATACCTCCCTGCCTCCATACATCCCCACCTCCATCCATACCTCCATGCCTCTCCATGCCTCCATACATCCCTGCCTCCCT
>JWJB01010804.1:0-16138 GCA_000812895.1 Rutstroemia sydowiana
CTCCTTCAATCCAATTTCCCTCTGCGTACTTATCCAAACCACCTTCTCTCCACCACTTCCTTCTCTCCACCACCACCTTCTCTCTACCACTACCTTGTGGTGAAAAATAAAATGAATGAGTATTTAAGTATCAATTCATTCATTCACTCCCTATACAATGCATAACCTAAACACACCCTTCCCTTCTTCTTTCCTCTGTCATGTGACTATAACTTCACTTGCTGATAGCATATACATATACATAAACTACTTATCACTCACCATCTATGGACATGAAATCTTTATCTGTTATATTATTTCGTTATTTCGTTATTTGTTTGGTGTGGTGGGCTTGGAATTTATCAAACACAATTTTCAATACCAATTTGAGAAATCTTTCCAAAATCTTAAATTGCAGAAGTTCTTGTATTTGGATTTCTATTTCTTTTCGCTTTCATACGGTAGTGTAGTGTAGTGTAGGTTTGAGGGATTCGATTGTGGTTTGAATTGGAATGTTAATGGCTTCTTTTTGTTTTTCTTCTTCTTCTTCGTTTTTCATGGATGAGATGTCATGTATCGGATACTTGTAATTTGTTGGTGCATGTGCTTGCGATTTTTAATTGAAAGGGTTTTGGGGTAGAGGATAGAGGATAGAAGGAGAGGAGAGAAGATGGGGAAGAGAAGAAGAAGAGTGTGTAGTGTAGTGGGTGGATAATCCGATTTGAGTTGGTCGGGATGGTATATGAGAGGAGAGAGGAGAGAGGAAAGGGAAGAGACGGGGGTGTAGAGGGGGGATGAGGGGAGAAGGTAGTGGTAGAGAGAAGGTGGTGGTGGAGAGAAGGAAGTGGTGGAGAGAAGGTGGTTTGGATAAGTACGCAGAGGGAAATTGGATTGAAGGAGTAGTTTCCTAAGTTTTCAAGACTTATTTTGAGAGCTTTTACCTGAACTACTTCATGATGATCATCAGATCTTGTTTTTCGACCTACAGTACCTACCCACGCATCAATTGAAGGAATTGGGATATATGTAGGTGGCCAGCATCTTTCTCTCACATGCGAAAGAACAGATGGATGCTACGGGTGATAGGATTACTTGGTCTATGATATTTTAGATTGGGATAGATGAGTTTAATTGAATATAGAAGAGATAAACTGATTTGATAGGATGGGATGATGGATTATTGAATGGTAATTTAATTTATATTCATGCATTTCGCATCTTGCTTTTTTCCATACGAAGTATGTTATACCTAGTGTTTAGGAATCGGTTGACAGATTATGATAGTTACTTATTGCGTGGTGTTGCGGCGGAAGTAAGAAGCAAAATAGGTCAAGATTGAATAATGTGTGGATCTAGAAACATGAAATAATTCAATATGTAAAACATATCTAATCCTATCGAGATAAAGATGGCGTGACTGGCCCAAGATCGGATTTTTTTATGTTGAGACAATCAATTGTATAAAGTCTAACATTTCTTTTTATTCTGTCAAGTATAAAACCCTTTGTAGTTGACGTACAGAAGGTTGCAGGATTCATCCAGAAAGACATTGGCAAGACGTATTGTTTTCATGGTTTGTGTGTGCATGCTGAGACAGGGAACCGTGGATGGATTGTAGGTACGGTTTGCGAGATGAGTTTATGGAGGAGGTAGGGGTAAACCGGGAGACATTTCTACTAGTTATTGATATATGTATATCATCCTATGTTTGATATCAAGTGCTGCCTTCTTTACAAGTATCAATCTTGAGATCTGTAGGTTCGGGTCAGAAGTAAAATTGTTTTCTATACCGTTTCATGAATATTCATCTAAAGGTTGAATAGATATCATCTCAAGTTCCCGCCATCATACCCAGAGTCAGTTCTACGAGCTGTGCAATAATCAATCAACATCCGCCGCCAAAGGTATATTGTTACCTAGGTGCTTGAAGAGACAAGCCTGTTGGCAGACTATCGAAACGAATTTCTGTTTGCTTCTCTCACATGATTGAGTCAGATGTACGCTTTTTATAGTAGAGTTATCTCTTGAAAGGAAGAGATGCGGGCGAGGGGTTTTTATATCTAAGTTGTTGCATCTTTAGGCTGCCGGGTTCATGCCTTCATAATAGGGTTGGATTGTGATGGTCATGAGGGGTTGTCATGTGAGTTTAGAGAGTGGGAGGAAAGCGGGGTAGGAAGGAAGGGATGAAAGAGATAAGACCGGACGAGATAAGTTGAGATGGGATCGTATGATATACTATTTGCGGGGAATGAATGTACTAGAGAGTGAGTACCAATCATGGGCAATGCATACGCGGCCTCAAGTCTCCGCCTGATGAGTGGGTTTTGGATACCGAAGCTCACGAATAGATCCAGATTTGAGATCTCGGTAGGAGCTTCCCTTTCAGAAGTAGAGATATGTGGGTTAGGGTTTAGAACCCTTCGCGCATTTACCTACGTGTATTGTAATTGACCTGGTGGATGGTAACAATCCTTGCTTAATAACTAGTATACATAATGCATATCAGCTAACTATAAACATAGAGCTCAAAGTCCGGATACTTAGTTGTTGAGATGTCCGAGAATTGTTCAAATTTAGGTCTGGATCTATATATTGCAATCTATTCACTTCCTCTACTCAACCCATGTTTTCACTTCTTCAGTTGTGATAAAATGAACAAGTAATACTTCGCAATCTACTATCCGTAATTTGCTCGTCCCATTTAGATTCTAGGCCAATGATTCAAGGAAATAATCCCCCCGAGACATCCCACTACACTAGCAATCAAGGTGCATTAATCGAACTGAAATAGATCTAGATCTAGATTTGAATGTTCTTAGCAATAACAAATCCGGCCTTATTAAATTTTCTTGGCTCTTGGCTCTCGGTTCTCGCTCCGTTCCGCTAGTTTTGACGTAAAGTATTCGGATGTGGAATCCGGAATCAGAATTTTGTTATGAGGATAGGATTGGTGTTGATATTTAGATTCATCATCTGATTTGATTTGATTTGGTCTGATCTGATCTAGTTCTACCTAATAGCTAGCAATGCCGATCCGAGATCAACGAATAAATGAACTGTAGGAGGCCAAGGTTCTTGGCTCTCGTTCCGTTCCGCCGCTTGTGAGAAGAATGTACTCGGATATGGAATCCGGAGCTAGGATCTACTACATTGGATCAGTATGGCATTGCCATTGCGATTTAGGTTTTGGTCTGATTTGATCTTATCTAGCTTTACTTAATGCGTTTTAATCTGAATATGTCTTGTATTATCCGAGATTTGAATACATAGTTGGTAAACTGAGTCGACTTGACCTGAATCACTCATACTTATTGCCCAGTAATTGTGAATGGGTCAGATCAGAATAGTTGAGATTAGTTTACTAATCAACAGTGAGAGCAGGTGTAATTTTCGTAATCTAAGACATCTATATTACTCATCAGCTACTGTATTTGATCATTTGTATGAATGTTTTGAAGCATGTTCACCCACTAAGTGTGGCCACGAACTCCTTTCCCTACCTAGGTATTCTTGAGCATAGATTAGAGTGTAGGTTAGATAATGAGGAATGATTGAACGCCGATGTGGATGTTTGAACACCGTAAATCTGTAATATACTTTACTTTATGTGACGTAAATACTAATCTATCCCCAAAGTTACTTAGATATCCAAGTCTGTTGTCACAATAAACTCTTCACAAGCATAGGCCGAAAACTCCGAAATTGGTCCAACCAGAAGAGAGATTTGCTGGTTAGTGTTATTTGGGGCACGCGGAGGAATGGGGGATGGAACCTCTGGATTGCAATACTGTATTCGTTACTTGGGGGTGGATTATAATTTTATGGGATGGGTTTGTTTTGCTTGGTATCACATTGCGTTAAGGTTAGTAATGTGGATTTGAACTTTATGAATTGTGTGGGTGGATGGATGTCTATATCCATATTACAGGACTTTGTTTCATGGTATTTATTATACCCACTGCAGTGCATTTGATGGGATGATTAAAGTGCTTCGAATGGCATGTTATCTTTATCATGCCATTATTCTAGAAAGCAAAAGGGATTGGAAGGTTGAGTACCGACATAAACCAGTATTAGAAATATCTGGTTCTATCCACCAATGGTGACCTTAGATTCATGGATATGTTTCGGAGGGGCATACGAAGTGCTGAGAGATAGATAGATATTGATAAGATAGTTCACAGGGAGGGGTTTTAGACATGCAGAAGTTACAAAATAGGTCAATTGTTCCTATTTATGTAACTTATCTGTGAACAGTGAGTATACATGAACAAGGATCGGTGTATCCGTGTAGGGATTAAGTAGGAGCTCCGAGGACGCGAGGATGAGAGCTCCTAGAGGGATATGTATGCAAGAGGCTCGTATTAGTTAACTTTCGGCTTTCCTTTTCAAGGAAAAATTAAGGGGTGTCCGAACTCTATACACGAGAGTACAAAAGAGTAAATAGAGAGAATATGTGTATGTGGGTGGATTTTTTCATTTTCAGTAATACTAAGTTTGAAGAGGATATAAGAGCTCTGAGATATGATGTAGATATGACATGGGAATTCAGAACGGGCATCCGGAAGTTTTCACTTGTCCGTAAGTACGAAATACCGCATTTGAGAATACGAAGTATATTATGGTGGCTTTTCTATATTAAACTTTGACGAGTGAAGTGTTATTATGGATCTGCAAGAGCACATCTAATTTACATGAGGTTCGTTCTTCATGGATAATGTAGGTTCCGTTCCCATTCATGCAAGCTTCATTTTCTCGTCTCACTCGGTTCCCTGTGGAAGCGAACCTGTTGTCATATTGACAAAGCTTTCCTTCTATCTTGCATTTTTATCGGAAGAAATATTGAGTAAATCATTAACTCGTTTAGCCAATATATGACTAAAATTCATAGCATTATCAGTTTAAATATTTTTATGTACTGGCGTACTTCGCTTACACGACGATTAAAGTAATGCTTTGCTGTCCAGTGATAAGTGCATGCTTTCCAATTTGTAACGAACCTAAAGTTGTGGGGGAACCAGCTTCATGGGCCCCATACAGAAGTCTATTTAATGGGTAAGCCCGGGATGAGATCGTTTTGATTGGTTGTATTCCTTGTAAATACGAATGAACGTAATACGATTGCGAGAATAGGGTTCATATCATTTGAAATCATTCGATGAATGATGCTGGCATTACCATATTAACTGCAGGTATCGGCGTGGCATGTTGGGTATTGTAGGGTTGCTGTGCCTGTATCAGTATTTGTATTCTTAGGTATGATATATTTGGGATGGAGTTGATATACATGGGATATAGATAACCATGTGTATATGTAACCGGTTGTATTCATTAGACCGGCATCGTAGTGTGGTTAAATAATGATCTTCATTCTCATTACTCCATAGTACTAAAGCATGGTTGTGCTTGTACGTTTTATGGGTGAGAAGGTTCCATTGTATAAGGTTTGACGAGGGTAACAGTGGAGCATCTCGTGCGAGAGGATTGTGGGGCTTCTAGAATTATGGGAAGGTGGTCAATTGGCAATTTGTTTTAGGTACGTGGGGGTATGTTGGATTGGGTGACGGTTATTATTGTGAATATTAGAAATGAAAAGACAGTGGTTGGGTCTGGAGGCTATCGGATGGTGATATGTAGACATGAAGACAACGAAACAGATCAATTGGGATGTATATACGGGTATGTAGAAGAAATGACACAATTCATGCGAGGTAGCGATAGATAGGTAGAGATAGCGACGAAGGTAGTTGAAACTTGATTATGCCGAATACATGAGGTAAATAGCATAGTGATTCTTGAAATGTAGACGAATCTCAATTTTAAGACTGGATTAATCTAGTGGAATCTAATTGCATTATAATGGCAAAGTTCAACCCCACGCAAAACAGAAACACAAGTCATTTATCGTGTCCTCTAGTCATTCATAAATACCCAAATCCAAGGGCACCATCGTAGCAATTGGCTCAACACCTCGCAGAACACAAGTTCATATTCATCCTCCTAATCCCTTCCTCCACCGCCAAAAATGTCTCCTCCACAACCCCCTGTTGCATACTGATATGATCTAACTCGGCTCCAAAACATGACTTTACTTTGGCACACACATCCAAACAGTTATCCAATTCCCTCACAATGATTTCAGAGAACAGATGTTGCTGAACCGAAGGAGAGATGCTAAATGTACCAAAATCAAGATGTGGAAGACCTGCATGGGAAGGGGGTGGACTGGGTGGTGTTTGGGCAAGGTTGCTTGCTGGTGAGTTGGAATATCTTCTACGAATATTCAAGTCTTTAAATTGTCGGGTAGACGAGTGGTTAAAGATATTGCAGGCTTGTTCGTAGAGATCGTGGATGCATTTTAGGGCAATGACGTAAATCATTTGTGAGACTGAATCCATTGTACCTCCACTACACCCGTAACTAGAAGTTGCGCTGCTCGAGGTGGCAGAATCCGTCCAGCTGGAATTAGAGAAGCAGTCATCTTTGTCCAATCGATCTGACTGGTTGAGAGAAAGACTCAACTCCGTGAGAGCACTCTTGTTGGTGGAGAGGATGACGTCGAGAGAGACGGCCCCTGCGGTTTTAGAGGAGATATAAAGTTTTTGCAGCTTGCTAAGCATATTCAATACTTTGCTAGTGCTGTGCGCAGTGCCAAGCAACGGCGTGGGCGTAATAGGGCTGGGGCTTTGACAGTTGGTGGTGGCGGGGTAAGAGTGTATGGAGTCCCGGCTGTGGGATGAATGGTGTAGTTGCGGCGGTAGTTGGGATTGACGTGCGCGGTTTGAGGGCTGATTGTTGGTTGGGAAAGGCGAAAATCCTCGTCGGTTATACGGCAGGTTCCCATGACTTTCGTATGAGCTACCGGTGATGCTTTCGGTGTTTTGGATACTGTTATGACAAGAACTGGAGTAGCTATTGGAATATGCGCTTTGTGAATGGGAGGGAAAGGGTTGCTCCCATCGCGGTCTTTGGTTTCTAAGACTGGGGGTTTCGGATGGCCGGCGACGCTTTGTTGAGTCTGGGCTTTTACAGAGTTCTTCGGGTTGAGTTGTATGTGAGTGATTTGGAGGTAAAGAGTCCGGAGTATGATCAATGGGCGCGGCAAATCCATCAAAGTGAAATATATCGTTGGATTCAGGTTCAACTCCGCACATAATCATTCCATCAGTTGCACTAGAGAGGTCCTCAAACGAAAGCGAAAGGCTATCTGTTTCTATCTCGGGACTGAAATCCCAGAGTGAATCGTAGCCAGGGAGAGCGGTCTCTAGATAGTTGGAATGGGGAGATGTGCTAACTTCGGCTGGCGCATTTTCCTGTGTTGAGGTTTTGATAGTGTCGTCTAAAGAAGTAGTCGTAGTATTATGTGGCGGGGATACAGGAGCTACAATGATGCTTTCTGGTACCTTCGGGAGCCCATCCATTAGATTGCTGTTTGCCACATCGGCCTCTATTATCTTTGACAAATCCGAATGTATTGACTTAGAGGTTGCTACATTGGACGTGTGATTGCTGGTCGGTCTGTCGCGAATATGTTAGCTTCTTTGTATTTTGTTAGATGTATAGATAGATGTACGTAGTTGTTGCTCCATCGTTTGATGATTCTATACTACTAGTCACAACATCTTTTGGAGCAGATATTCGCCTGCGCCGACCCTGTACTTTCCCCACCATCGAAATGCTGTATGTACATGTTTGCTGGTTATAGACACATCTTCGACATCCGGAGCGTTCGCCAGTACACCGGACCTAATTCAATTGAGTGAGTGATTGACCCTTCTGGCGTTGATACCGAGTCACTGACCTTTGATGAATGGCATTCATTGCATGCATGTCTCAACTTGGGGGGTCGTGGTTGTCTATGTTTAAGGTTACAGTTAGTATGCTAATCTTCAATGTTCAAATGAATCAAATTTACTCACGAAGCCATATTGGAGTATATTTTGCTGTGATGGAAATTGCTGGAAAGAGAACTGTGGTCGATTTCTTCAGCCTTGGCGATGGCATCACTAGTTGGTGCGCCCGTATATAATAAGTTTTCTGTCAAAGCGTGCGGGGCGGTTATTTGGATACATATCTCATCTCAAATGAAGGGCAAGGCAATCAATGATAGCAGATACAATACCTCAGCCTTGACCCCCCTGCCCATTTTGATAGAAACCCATTATATATGGTCGTACCGATTTTCTTCAAAGTCAAATTGTTCGCAAACTAGCTAGGATATAGAGTGCATCCTTCATCTAGGTTGAGTTGATTAGATTCTTAATCTAGCTACAGTTGAGCAATCTACAAGTTGAGGCAGTCCAAGCGAAGGGGTAAAGCAAATTATCCGGGGTTGAGGATACCATCAGAGCTATGGTACCCTCGTACGAATGTCGAAAACGTAACCTTTCTCAATTTGTTAGGGATTACTTTTCCCCAGATTTTAGACTTCCCGAGTCTATTCCGGGATACATCGTAAGCTATCAAGGATGCACGTGCTCAAAGACTTACAAATGTCATAAGTCAAGCTTTTATTTATTGGTGCCATGAACACTAATTGATACATGGATTGTTGGTTGAAGTGTAATTTGAGGTCAGATGCTTGAAACTACTATCATCCTGCTAGTAACCAGGTTATCCACCTATCACTTATCAAGCGCGATACATCTTACCAGCCCCATGTTCTGCTTTTGTGGTCCTGTTGCAAATAGCAAACTATACTGGTGTACTGTACTGTACATTGGCACATCGGGATGTGCACCCCATTTGTAACTATGTAATCACAGAAACGCACGCGCGATAAGCGTTAGATTGTGAAGATAGTAAGTAAGATATCAGGAAATCACGGGCCTTATACACAGTTGACTTAGAACTGCAGCATTAGATAACGAGTTACTGCCAGACAACAGACGAAAGTGCGGCTACCGCATTTTTCTACGCCTTGATGCTGTAACTTATAAGGAGGCCCGAGTAATTTTTATTCTAGCTACACGGTTACTATTAATAAAGGCAGTTGACATAACCCAAAATGTTCATATTACCTTTCATGGGAAACTGTGTTTGCATTAACAAAGAAAGTACGTTACTTTCATGTGTTCGTCCTGTCTGCGAATAAGTTTGGGGTTTGATCTTGGAAGTATTATGTCACTCACTAGGTACCTGGCTCCCAAGATTAGATTAGATACAGCTCGGTACCAAAATTACTTAATCCAATAGATGCAGTAGATAGTAACATGAGACTTTCTTGATTCTAGATCTAAATGAAATGCTCCAATAATCATCAAGGATTTCATCACATCCTCAGAATGTGGACGTTTCCCATATTGAAGTCTCCTTATCAGTAATACATGCATGTTGTTCATAATTCTACCGTAATATATTAATTAATATGGAATTCAGTTCCTCTCATTTTATACCCTGCCTGTATAGAAGCGAAATTCATAAATTTGCTATATATATTTCGGACCGCAATTGAACCTAGATACCCACGGTATACCCCTGTCTAATTCTCGGTAATGCTCTTTACCCGAGTCTAGCTCTCGGTAGAAACCCCTGACAACCCCAAAACCTTATTTATTTTGGTGGAGTGTTTGTTAATAGACAGCAAATCATCGGTGCTATAGTACGATCGTCACCGTAAAACCCGTTCTTCGTATAGTCTGCGAAAGCGAATGAGAAAGCGAAACCGGAACCGGGGATCTACCTTCTGCTAATTCAAAGTGTATACAGTATTTGAAAAAAATTATATTCGAGAGGACAAGGGAAAATACAGCGAAACCCCACCAATTTATTTCTCTTACCATCAGAAATGAATCAATATAATAGCGTTGTATTTATTGTTCTGATATGAAGAATAGATCAACATGTTCAACTGGGTAATTGATAGGAGCAAGTTCTAATCTTAACCGGGATAGGAGCGTGCACGGATTACATGGTCTGGTCATGGATGTGTTCAACAAGAATAAGTTCGTTCCTAGGAAACTGTAATATAATTCAAACTCAAATTTGTAGCTCGGATATCTAACCTCAATGACAACCCCGCCCGGGCATCCCCAACCTCGTTTGAAATTGCACCTCCCTTCCAAGCATCAGAACCTAGTCAGAGAATCTACATTCTGCACAACGTGGTATTCGCATGTCGGTCGATTCCCCTGAACATCGTCATGCACCAATGGTCGCATGTTAGCCACCATTGTGCGCAGCTCTTCGTTGCCAGTGGCACAAAGCCCCACCTTAATCCCATCTATTGTACTTTCATCCGGGCCTGATCCTTCCCTGCTCATGATTGCAACCTGTGCTGGAAGTCCCACAGTAGCACCTGGCGGAGGAGTTGAATACAGGACCACCCAATCGACACCATTTCCATCAGTTCCCCATGCAAGAAAAGCTACGTAGTCCGAAACGTGGCTTAAGTGTCCTGTACACTGGCAGTACCATGCATCGTCAAGACCCTCGATTGAAGAATCGATTCCAAATGCTGTGTATACGCGTTCTGGTTGGCTGATGGGTGTGAGGCTCACTAATTCTTGGTTCGAACATGGCCAGACTCCGTTCATAACAGGAGCATATTGGATGACAAAATTTCTGGTTCGTTCCCAATAGTATTGTTGAGAGGTATGGGTCATTCGCCATGCTCCGTAAAGCCAATTCTCGGGAGTAGGAATCCATTCCTTGTCTTGGGAGATCTCGATGAATAATGGCGGTTGACGAATTTGGATCGTGGGTTTTCGCTGAGCCTCGATGGTTGACATGTCGGAAGAAAGACCTGAAGAGGAAATTGGGGCTTTATATTGCTCAAAGTTTATGTTGATAAGAGAAAAGTAAAAAAAAAGTGGACAAGATGTTTACTGGTTGTTAAATCATACTACGGCTTATATGGTACTTGTGGTTCGGCATCGGCCACCGCAGCACACGGACATTATTCAAATGTCGCTATGTCAATAGTGCATTAAACTCTAAACAAGTACATGTACCATCCATTTACTCCAAAGCTCGTCTTTTTTCAATCGCTGGGCTGTAGATTTTTCAACCCAAAGAGCCACTTCCACCACCTTTCGATCTGCCGTGGGGAATGGATACGCTCTAGGAATGCAGTCATTGAAAATGCTAGCTGGTCTTGCAGCCTCAGGAACCCCCAAATGCCCACCCCAGTCTAGCTCAGTGTATGTCATGTCTTTCAAGTTGCTGAGGACCAAGATAGGATTGAGTGTTCTGGCGTATGATACACGCTCCCCGGTGATATCGTCTAGATTGTCTAGATACCCAATGAAATCCCTTAAATACTTGTCGTTAAACTCCTGTCGCGTTTTTGAGATTTCAACCGCGGCTTCGTAAACAGATGCATGGTGAATATCAAGAGTCATTGGAAATGCAATCGCGACATTTCCCAGATATTCGTGTGGGAGTGGTGGATCAAGTACCGCACGACCCGATGTAGCGTTGGCTAGATTTCCTTTTAATGATGGGGTTCCGGCTGGTTTCCCAATTCTAGCATGGTTGACACAGTACCACAGAAACCCCGCAAGCACATCGTTGGCAGTCAGCCAAGAGTCGGCTGAACCGGATGCCAAGACAGATCTTGTGAGGTCTGACAGATTTTCTTTAGAAATGGTGAAGACAGCATTCTCCATATCTGCAACTGAGTTTGGGGGATCAATTAAGTGGTTTCTGGGGTCCTCCAATTCAGAGTTTGCGGCTTGCATTCTGTACTCTCGAATATCCATTCTTTCAACATTAGAGTTTCCATGCATCAGTGACGATCTATCCAGAAAATTGGGTCGAATCAAATAACCTGCTGCCGTATCAGAGCCCTCTTCTTCCAAGGGCCACGAAGCCTTTACATTCGTTGAAAACATGGTGTTGAGAGTATCCCAGGCCAGTGCATCACAAGCAGAATGAAGGACGCCAAAATGTAGAATCAAACCTCCTTCAATAAAGTTTGCTTGTGCTGCTATGACAGGTTTCCTTTCCATACCATTATAACGCTTCACGGGACTTAGACACTCATTTAGAAATACATCGCGAGGGAACTTTGCTTTCCGCAGAGCTTTGTAAGAATGAGACCAGGCATTGCCATTTCCGCTGCCTTTTCGGAGATCGTTGAATATCAACCCTTTGCCGTCAAAATCCTCAGCGAGAGTTTCAATATGAAATCTCCCCGGAGTCTTTGAAGGAACGACTGATCCCCCAACGAATGGAGCTCCTTCGATGGTCTTCTTGAAGCCTTCCTTCAAAGTCTTGTATACATCCTCGATATTAACACGGCGTGATATTGGCCATACGTATGTTCCGCTGATTACATAACTTTGAGGCATCAAATGATCAAGTGGCGTCAACTTTGTGATGATGACTGCTTTTGACTGGGGGCCCCCTGGTAGATGGGTGCTGGCAGGAATTGAGCTCGACATATTGATGAAACGCTCGGCGTAGGCGATAAGAATGAATAGTATCAATGAATTTCGTTCTTGATGTGTGACTAAATGTAAGACTTAAGTGTTATCTAGGTAGATTGTTCAAATTCCATCGGTAGGATTAGGTTTCATCTGCTGGACTCTAGCATGAAATGATAGTCCATTGCATAAGAGTCTAAAACCCCACCATGTCAACAAAGTGTGGGCCCGGCGACCGAACGGAACCTCTTTTAATTTCAAGACAACCCTTGCATATTCGTATTAGTCCTCGTATTAGTTGGGTCGTTATCGTACTTGTCGTGACTGCGCATCCCATCTTTATAGATTTCCACTAGCCTTGTTATGAGAGCATTTAAGACGCATCCAACCACGTCTTATTGTCAGAATCCCACGACTTGTAATCTCAGTTCAACACAATCGAGACTTAAAAGTACCTCAAAATGGAAAACCCAGTTCTGATTCAAAAAGCTGGAAGGCGATACAAATCCGCAATTCCCTTATTTCTTTTTCATGATGGCGGAGGAACGGTGTTGCCATATTACTTTCTCGAAAGCCTGAATCGAGATGTCTGGGGAATCTCATACCCACATCTTTACGATGGAGGAAAATTTGAGAAGGGTATTCAGGGAATGGGCGAGTTTTACGCTGGCTTAATTCGTCGCAAGGTTTCCAAAGGCAAAATCCTACTTGGTGGTAAGTTTTCTCAGTCTCATCCAGCTTCATCGTCACATATTGACGTTCATCTAGGCTGGTCCGCAGGCGGTTCCATATCAGTTCAAGTTGCCAAGTGTTTAGAAAAGATCCCTGGGATTGACGTTGCTGGAATAATTATGATCGACACACCTTTTCCTGATTTTCCAGACTGGCGACCTAAAGATGCAGCACCGGTGCAATTTCACATCCCACTTGCTCCAGATCAACCTGCGAAGAACAAGCTAGCACAACAGCAGGCTGTTAATGATATTATACATGCACTTTCGGTATGGCAGCTGCCAACTTGGGAGAATGAAAGGTGGGCTTCTTGTTTAAATTGTTGAAGGAGGAAGTTTTAACAATGAATTCAGACACTCGACGCCACCACCTACCGTTTTTATCAGAGCGCGTGAAGTAGTACCGACTGAGAAGGTTGTAGAAGTTGATTGGTTCCGGGACGAACGTGCTCTAGGATGGCACAAGTTCCCATACGATTTCATAATCGAGGAGCTTCGGGTTGATGGTGATCATTTCAGCATCTTCAGTCCTCAATTTGTAAGTGAAAATTTGAGATCTTTGTGTCTTTGCATCTAGTTAACATATCAATAGCTTCCTGGATTGAACGCAAACTTGAAGAAATCTTGCGAACTTTTAGATATCAAGATGGTTATGAAATGAATAACAGGTGGATGGATGCAGAGTGTTTTCAGGGTCCATAAGTAACATTGGCGTTGGTATCAGAGCTGGAATGGGCGTATCAAGATTGGCCATGGTGGCGTGGCGTTCGGGATACGATATGTATGTAGATAGGCGAAGAGGGCACACAGAACCTTGGATTTACTTGGATGATAGTGGAGAGTGTAGATATGTTATTCATTTGAGACATATCTACGGAGATAGAAACCTTAGAATACATGTACTCACTTTCACCATACTGATATCGAATGCGTGGAACATAACGTATCGCAAGGTTATTACTATCAAATAGACTAACACATAAGATACAATAACGTGTCATAATAATACGCCCGTCATACCACGGCCCCGTCTGGTGTTAATGGTTATTCGATGGAAAATAACTAAAGCTATGGCAAAGTAAATTTGTCTTGTGTGAAAACTTTGAAGCACAACGCAAACATCGGGTTTTGCACAAGCCAGAATCAAAGGGTTTAGTCGTGCAAAGGCTATAGATCAATTAATTTCTGGGCCCTTCCCATCAAACAACCTTTAGTCCAGGAGGCGAGAGTATCAAAAAACCTTTGTAATTCATTCATGACTTCAAATTCCGGAAGTTTGGCGTATTATATATATTTTCATAGTGACATGAAGCGGGACCCCGCATCTCCACTTCAATATTCCAACCACTTCAAAAGATGCATCTTCCCACCATCGACCTTTTCAGCCATCAATCTCTTATTTAAAGAATCAATGTTGTGTAGAATTGCTAGTTGCAATCAGATATACTTCCACAGGAACACCGAGTCTCGGAAAACTTTATTATGGTAGTCTTTCCAAGATATGCCAAGGCTAGCGGGGTCGGGAACCGATGTACCCTCTAATATGGGGTAGCGGCCTCCGAGGATAGTGAACACTACGATGCTTATTTCAGAATTCATATACTATCTATAGGCATTGCAACAAAACTTAGCTTGCTTCCGTAATAAACATGCACTGAAAATATACCCAAATTCTAACTCTCTATTCCAAACATTGACATTTTTGAACCTCTATTTCGTCTTCCCTTCACACTGTACTAAAATTACCACCACATATTCTTAGCGTCAAATTTCTTTCCTTGAATTGTGCAGTCATGTCTTCGCCCGAGCCCATTGCGATAGTTGGCATGGGTATGTTATCCCCATCTCCCAGTGTAAATATGGTACTGAACTTTGGTTAGGCTGTCGCTTCCCAGGCGACTCAGATACCCCTGATGCTTTCTGGAAGATGCTTGCTGAGGAACGATCTGGATACTCAAAACCACCACTATCTCGCTGGAATCACGATGCCTTTCACTCTGAGAAAAAGCGATTTGGCTCGGTTCGACCTGCTGGTGGCTACTTCGTAAATGATATTTGGCATTTTGATCCAGCATTTTTTGGGATCATACAAGAAGAGGCAAGTGCCATAGATCCTCAACAGAGAAAGTTACTGGAGTGTGTGTATGAGGCATTCGAATCAGGTGGCATCACTTTGGGTGAAGTATCGGGCTCAAATACAGCTTGCTATGTAGGAAATTTTACGCAAGATTACTTCCTTCAAACACATCGGGATTTTGAGTATTTAAGAGAATATAACCATTTGGGCAGTGGTACCACCATTCTTAGCAACAGAGTTAGCTATGTTTTCAACCTTTGTGGCCCGAGGTAAGATCTCATTTCACGCCATTAGAACCGATGCTAACTTGGGGTCGCTAGTTTGTCAGTTGACACTGCTTGCTCATCGACGATGTATGCTTTGCATCTTGCATGCAGAGAGTTACAAACTGGTGTAATAGATGCAGCGGTTGTGGGAGGCACGAATCTGATGCTTTCAGTAGAAATGCACTCAAGTATTGATAAAATGGGAGTTCTTTCACCCACATCTACTTGTCATACATTTGATGAATCAGCTGATGGTTACGGTCGTGGTGAAAGCGTTGGTGCCATTTATATCAAGCGCTTATCTGACGCAATTCGAGACAAGGACCCTATTCGTGGGATAATTCGAGGAACTGCTATAAACGCAAATGGAAAGATGACAGGTCTCTCGCAACCAAGTTCGGTGGGCCAGGAGAAGGTGACACGTGCTGCATATACCTTGGCAGGCTTAAATCCAAATGATACCTCTTATTTTGAAGCACACGGTACTGGTACGCAGGCTGGGGACCCTGCAGAGATCAAGGGTATCGCGAACTTCTTTATTGATGGTTCAGATAGGAAACCAGAACTTCTTATAGGCTCGGTATGTTACTTTGTTCCGCGAATTAGTATTGAAATTAATGCTGAATTCCTTTTAGGTGAAAACAAATGTTGGCCATGGTGAAGCCGCCAGTGCCTTGGAAAGTATCCTGAAAGTATGCTTGGCTATGGAGGAGCGGT
>JWJB01010805.1:0-15150 GCA_000812895.1 Rutstroemia sydowiana
GATTTCGAAACTTAGCTCTTCTTTCTTTTGATTAACATATCAATTCAATCTTCAATTTTCAAAGCGCGAATTATCGGAATTTAATTTTAAAGAGAGATATACAATATGGCGGAGGAAGACGCAGAGATAGCTCTTTTACATCAGTTACAAGCTGGACAAGATGCTACGGCATGGGAAGGTGGAGATGATTCAATGGAGGGCGAGCTACGAATGAACTGTATGTATTCTTGCCAGATCCTACCCGAATCCCTATCAATTCCAATGTTTCCCAGTACAAAGTCATATGCCTGCGACACCGTGGCACGCGCACTACCATTAATATCGCTAGTAAGGTCGTTCATTCTTCGAATGTAATTGAGGTAGACGGACCACAACTGGATATTTGGAACTGTCAATAACGATTTGCCGAATATTTGTTCTGCAGCAGTAAAGTTCTCGATTTCCAATTCCATCTCGGTATAGGCGACCCATATTTCGGCCTGTTATGATTAGAAAATGCAAAGCTACGAGGGTTTCTCTAGTACTTACGGCTTGCGGGAAAACTTTCAAGAATCGTTCGTAGACGGTCCTAGCTTCATCCAATTTGTTGCGTTTCCGATGTTCACTGATCAGGGCGAGCCATGCTTCCATATCACCACGGGGATCATCCTTTATTCGATCCTCAAGTATACCAGTCTTGTCATGAGGAAGGCGGGCCTTTGGGATAGAGACACTTTGCGCTTCTGCGATCGGAGCGGGCACTTGCACCGGGGTTTGTTCAATAGGTGTTCCCACATTGCTTGGATTCACAGAGACAGTACTAATACCTCGCATATCAGGGTGCGAATCAGCTTGATTCTCCGGCGCGGTAGGTAATTCCTGTTGAACAATAGAGGTTTGCAATGGGGAAGGAGAAATTGATCGTTTGGGATTATTAACATTTGGCTGTAAGAGACCTGTCGCGATTGTTGGCGCAATTTCGTCAGTTTCGTCATCAGAGTCATCTGCTAAGAAACCGCCAACAGTTTTGGGTCTGCGCATAGAAGTTTGAGAACTAGGCCTTGATTGATCTTGTTCTGCGATCATGGCAACTGCTGGGACGGAAGTAACAGGAAGTGGAACATATTCGCCGTTATCAGACACACCAGCTGCGTCTGGAGACAAAGCACCAACAATTTGATCATCTGTAATGGAATCTTTCTTGTCATGTTCGTTGTTATCTTCTTCTGTATTTGAAGGTAGCTCGCCCTCCATTGAATCATCTCCACCTTCCCATGCCGTAGCATCTTGTCCAGCTTGTAACTGATGTAAAAGAGCTATCTCTGCGTCTTCCTCCGCCATATTGTATATCTCTCTTTAAAATTAAATTCCGATAATTCGCGCTTTGAAAATTGAAGATTGAATTGATATGTTAATCAAAAGAAAGAAGAGCTAAGTTTCGAAATCGTTAATTGCGATGAATCTATCGTCAGTTTTGAATAGGTGGCTTGCCTGAAAGGGCCGATGAACATTTATGTAATTGAAAGACGTTTGAAAAGAATTCGCGACAATAGAAAAGAGAGAATTGATTAAATTGAAGTTATGGCGATGGCAATGGTGATATTGATTGTTGTCGCTGTCGTTGTTTGTTAAAGGAAGAAGAAATTGTTTGAGAAGTAGAAACAATAAAACTTCCTAATAAAGGTTTTGTGAGATAAATGATTGATTGATGGAAGCTTTCACCTTTGACCCTCACTACTGGTACTACTACTACTAGTTATGGTAGCCGTGCCGTACTAAATAAAATTTATTATTATTTTGCCCTTTTCTTTCATCAATAAAAAAAAAAATTGCCCTTGGCGTAGAAATTTAAAGATTTTACGCTAATACATATTCGGCTTAGCTCTTATAGTTAAAGTGGAAATCGCGTAGACCGCGATCAACGCGTTACTGCCTTATGGGTGGTCTTTTTTGGTCCCTCTAGAAACCATACTCAGTACCGTGGGTAGTAGTCAAAAAAGAAAGTTCCTCTCTCTTCAAGCAACTTCCAGGTTCTTTTTTTTTAACCCATCTCATCCCATACTATTACACTTTTGCTCTCCATAACACAATAAACAACAACAACAACAAAATCAATTATTTTGGTTAAAGGAACTTAACTTCCTATATATCACATTGCATAATACGAAATTCAATTTTGCATCTCCAAAAAATACTTCAACCTTCAACTAAACTCAGCATACCTTTTTCACAATGTCTGTTGTTTCTCTTCTTGGGGTAAATGTCCTCAACAATCCAGCAAAATTCGGGGAACCATACAAGTTCGAAATCACTTTTGAGTGTCTTGAGGCTTTGCAGAAAGGTATGATGATCTTCCCATCTTCCAAATTGAGGGGAAAATCCTATCTACAATCTGTCCAGTTGCTAATATTTTCTTTCGCAACATAGATCTCGAATGGAAATTAACCTACGTTGGATCTGCCACGTCGTATGTCTCCACCCCTGATGAGATTTAACAGCCAGCAGGATTGACAATTTGCAAAATAGCGATGAACATGATCAAGAACTCGACTCCCTTCTCGTTGGTCCTATTCCCGTCGGCGTAAACAAATTTCTCTTCGAAGCAGATGCCCCAGATACCAAGCGCATTCCAGATGCTGAAATTATCGGTGTTACGGTCATACTCCTTACATGTGCTTATGATGGTCGCGAATTCGTGAGAGTTGGATATTATGTGAATAACGAATATGATTCTGAGGAACTCAATGCCGATCCACCTGCCAAGCCCCTCCTTGACAGAGTCAAGAGAAATGTTCTTGCAGAGAAACCTCGTGTCACAAGATTTGCTATTAAATGGTAACAAATCCTAGTGTTTGTCTATATAACAAAGCGCTAATATCAATCAGGGACTCTGACGCCTCAGCGCCTGCTGAATATCCCCCAGAACAACCAGAGGCTGATTTGGTAGCTGATGGAGAAGAATATGGTGCCGAGGAAGCTGAAGATGAGGAGGAAGAAGAAGTCGAAGGGGAGGAGGCAGCCGCCGCTGATCCAGATGCTATGCAACAAGACTTAGAGATGGTTGGTGTTGAGGGAGAAGCAGCCGCCGCATCTGGAGATGAAAGTGAGGATCTCGAGGCCGAAAGCAGTGGTAGCGAAGATGAAGAAGGTGACGAAGAAGAAGTTGAGGGTGAAGCTGATGGAGATGATGCTATGGAAATGGATGGTGTTGAGGATGGCAAATTAGAGAAGGCAGGCGGTCTAACACACCAAGTTGATGAAGTTATGGCTCATTAATTTCTTACAGGAGACATAACATCTCTTGTTTTGAATTTTTTTCGTTCGGAGAATTGAATTGAGATATGAATTAGCAATGAATGCAAGCGCTTAAGATGAGTACACGATGATTATAAAGAAGTTATTTAAGGGGAGGGGATTGCAGCGAGGGCAGGGTGGGACAATTAGACAATGATATCGTCCTATTCGACTTTTTGTCAATATATTTTTCATTCATGCCATGCGCTCTTAGTAGAGTTATCGCATTGGAATATGAATGAACGAATGAATGAATTCAGTATGAGAAATATGAATACGAAATTCTATTTTAGATTTCCACATACGAACTTGGGCTGGTCTCACGCAGTGGGAAGGGGTAGTAGGAAAAACATTGATGTGACGAAAAGATGGGAAGTATGATTCTTGAATTCTTGACTTGTGGCGTGGTATCTAGTACAGTAAAGTACCTGCCATATCTCAATATACTCTTCCGCTTTTATTTTGTCTATACCAGTCCAACCCAGCACAACGCAAGCCCCCCATGAATTGCATCCATAATGGAAAACAGGAACAAAAATCAAAAACTCCCAAAACGCCAGGATAAAAAGAATGATATCCAACTCCTTCTCTATCCATCCATCGCATCCCCTTTCTGAACCCCGTCATCCCAGCAAATCAACCGGTAACCTATCTACCGCGCACTTTACCACCTCTCTCATCCCCCCCTCTCTCTCTCTCTCTTCATATCCCCTAGCGCTTCCCAGCACCAGAACCGGAACCGGAACCGGAACCAGTCTTCTTCTTCAAGTCGAGAGGTATCGGACTCACAGCTCTCTTGGTACTATCGCTACCGGCCTTCTTGGGTGCCTTTGGTGGTGAGATGGGCTTTTTGGGGAGGGGGGTTTGTGGGTTGTTGTTGTTGTTAGGTGCCATTTTGGGTGGATCTGCTGGTGGGGGTTGGGTTTTTGAGGGTAGGTTGTGTGTGGAATTGTTGGTGGGAGGTTTGGAAGATTGTGTTGGAAGATTGTATTGATGATTGTATTGATGAAGATGTGAATGGATGAGTGAGTGAGTATTAATTGCGGAAATATATCAAGTTCTTATAATAATTGCTTAAGTTGGATATGGACAATTTTGGGGTCTGCAATTGTGGAAATATAGGCATCGATTGAGTTTTTATGTACATATATAGGCATCGTGATTTTGAAATTTAGGCATTTGATTTTTTTTTACATATATAAGATAGGCAGTGAGGATTGGATATGTGATGGTAAGATATAGTACGTATTTTGCGGGGGCAAGTTGTTGGAAAAATGAGTTGCTGATTTAGGCTTCTTGTTGGTTGTTTTCTGATGGAGGAAGTTGGAATTTTTGAGATGATAGAATAAATGGCAAAGGATACATTAGGTAAAAAATTCGTATTCATTCTCAAAAAGCTAATTAAACAACTACATACAATAAGAAATCGAAGATGTCAAAATACATAAAAACAAACAACATATACGAAGACCCCAGTGTACAGGCAAACAAGTCTAAAAACCAACCCAAATTCATACTCAAGCGCCAGCACCCAAATCAGCCGTCAATTTCTCTTCCACAAATCCCGCAAATGTATCCAAAGATTTCTTCGGACTCATAATATCCAAGAAAGGTACATCGACCTTGAACGCGCTCCAGAACCATGTACGATACTCGGCTGCAATCATACTATCCACGCCAAAGTGTGGCAATGGCTTATTATCATCAATTTGATCCAATGGTAACAGAATCAAATTCGAGAAACGTTTCCGCGCTAATCGAAGCACAGCTTCTCGTAATGTTGGCGCGTCTGCTTCGGCTGCTAATGCAGTGGTTGTAGAGCTAGCTTTCATTGCTTTGAACCAGGGAGCTGCGGCAGCGACATTAACGGAAGATGTGGATGATTTGTTGTCTTGATCTTGATCTGCTAATAATGCAGCAGCAAGGAATCCAGCACGTGGATCTTGAGTCGTTCCATTCTCGACTTCGAAACCCTTTTTGATAAGCTCGCGTAGACCGAATGGTTCTAAACCAGTAAGGATATGTGGTGTGCTTGAACCAGGAGCCAATGCAAAATCAAGTACTTGAAGAAACTCGTCTTCATTCAATGGTTGAATACCCTTCCGTAAAAGCAATGCCTCAATCTCGGGATTCTCATGTAAATACCCAACTTCGGATATCATACCCAGTCCAACAGATTGTGCTGGTTTCCCTACACTATGACGATATCGCGCAAATGCATCTAGGAAGGCGTTGGCTGCACAGTAATTACTTTCTGTAGCAGTACCAACACTCCCACTTACAGACGAAGTGCATAAAAAGAAATCAAGTTCCTTATCTCGACTATTCCGTGCCAAAGCTCGATCCAAATTCCAGGATCCTCGCCATTTCGGTTGAATCCCAGTATGCCAAGCTTTATTCGTCATACGACAGAATAAAGCTTCGCTTAAACCCATAGCGGCTTGTACGACACCACCAATCGGTTTTCCAGCGCAGGCATCAACTGCGGCATCGACGTCTTCTTGGCTGGAAACATCGCCTCGTACAACGCTTACTACGGCTCCGGCAGCTTGTAAGCGAGAAACGAGATTCTGGGCTTCGGGTTTGTCGCAGCCGGAACGGCCAAGGAAGACGAAATTACGGGCTCCCCGACTCATCATCCAGCGGCTTAGACTTCGTCCGAGTCCGCCGAGACAGCCTACGAGTAGGTAGACTTTGCTGGAGCTGAAGGTGGTTTTGTAGCGGGATGGCATCACTGGGATGAGACTCTCGGGATTTTCCATGGAGATGACAACTTTACCCATACGATCTTTGCCGGAGAAAAAGCGATATCCTTGTGTAATATTGGATATATCGAATTTGGTGATTGGTACAGGCTTGATTTGTCCAGTACGATAGAGTTCAAGGGCCTCTTTCGTTTTGCTAATAATCGTAGGACATCAAATCAGCAATCTTATACTATTGAAAGCAATATTTGAAGAGAGCTTGTCGAGTTCAAGTCATATCTGGAAAAGAGGAGTACAACAGGAATAACTTACTTGATCCAAATATCTCTGTAAAACTGATCCCGATGGAAAAACAACTCCGTAAGATCAAAAGCCGTAAAAGTGCAATTCCGCAAAAACACAGCCATATCAAGTTTCCCCGCATCAACCAATTCACGTTTTCCAACTTCAACAAAGCGCCCGAAATCCGCAATACACTCCCAACTATCATGCATAAGATCACCCACCAAAGAGTTAATAATCACATCAACACCCCGACCATTAGTTGCATTTCGTACTCCTTCCACGAAAGATGAATCTCGAGAATTGAAGATATTTTCAGCTGGTACACCGAGTTCGTTTATTAAATACTCTTTTTTGGCAACAGATCCAACGGTTGCGTAAACGATTGCTCCGAGTCGTTGAGCGAGTACGACGGTTGCCATTCCGAAGGCTCCAGTACCGCTATGGATAAGTATTGATTCCCCAGCGCGCAACTGAGCTCGATCATGAATCGCGTAAAGCGCAGTACCATATGCCACAGGCAGAGTAGGCATTACGCAGAAATCCTCACCATCAAGCATTTTATGTGCCGTCCAACCAGGTACCCGCTCCACGGTTGCAAATCGATTGGGTGCTAATACAACGGCGTGATCGCCTGGTGATAAATGCATAACGTTCTTTCCAACCGCTACCACAATACCCGAGAATTCAATAGCGGCAGTACCGGTTCGGGTTTCTACTCGTCCGTTTACGGTGTAGATGTCCTTGGCGTTGAGACTTACAGCTTTCGTTTGGATGTCGATGAAGTCGTCGGGTGGGGATGTAGTAAGTCCGTTTTCTTGTGCAAAGTGTAAGGTGTCTATTTGACCAATACTTCCTACAGCTAATTGAGCGCGTCCCACGTCCTTAAGTGGCATACGAGCCATTGGTTCGCTGGGATCAAGTCGTCGACGAAAGAGACTGTTCAAGTCGCTTTTTGCAATAAATCGACTGATATGTAAAAGTCCATCTTGTTGTATAAACTCTTTATCATCCATATCGTGGACTGCGACGAAGGTTTGTAACATATTTGCGCAGAGGACTTTCATTTCAATCTCGTTTTCGAAAGCAGGAGACCCGATGTCGAAAATGGTGTAGCGTAATGATGGTTGTTCCAACATGAGCGCTCGTGAAAGTCCGGTTGAGAGAGTTAGATCAGGATTGGGTTTGAATCCTAACATGTTGGCTCCAGTTATCCAGATGATATCCGTAGCGACATCCGTTACGTTTCGTAGTAAATCCATATCAATTTCACTGATAGTGGCTAGAAATTCATTCTCGAGTTCTAAGAGCGAGATATAGATTGTTGATGGAGAAACCTCGGATTTGGCAATTTCAGATAAAGTAGATACTTTGATGGAAGCGACGATTGATTGCTGGAGGTAGGAGATAATGATCATGCTTAGTTGCTTGACTTTGTCGCTGACGGTGTCGGGAATCACGATGATGGCGTGGCGGCTGGAGAGCTTTGATACGGGTGGTGAGTACACGGCGAGGAGAACATCGTTTCCGACGTCGATGGTGGCGAAATTGGAGGATTTGAGAGAGGTGAGTGTGGTGGGTGTTTTGCGGGCGATGATTACGCCGCCGTCTGGGTTGAGGAGGGTGGTGAGTTCAGCTAGTTTGGTTTTTAGACAGTCGGTTGAGGTCTCGAGCTAAGTGGATATTGGTCAGTTAAATGTATTATCTCAGATCGGGGTTTTTAGTTTCATTACTTACCGTGGGAATCACAATCGTGTCAAAAAAGCCTTCAGGTGTCTCATCAGTAGTCATTAGCTTACCATCAGCATCCAACTCATCACCAATCCAAGATCGACAACGAGGGAAGGTAGTCTGCGCTTGTAGAGTTTTCAACCAACTCTTGGCACGACACTCGCCCCCGGGACCTAGTTCCAGGACTCGCATTTTGGGATTTTTGAAACTTGCAAGGTCGATAAGCCCCACAATCACGGCCATGCTGGTATGATCTCTCAAGTCTAATGGTAGATACTTGATAGTTTTCGCAAGATAGCTTCGGATCTCATTCGTCGCAGATTGGAGTCGGAGAATATCGGGCTTCCATTGTACATCCAAACAAGGTTGTCGCTGCATAGAAGTATCAGCATCCGCTGAGTTACCACTGTTTGCTTCGTCGGTTGACTCAGCCCCATTTCGACCATTGTATAGAGACAATCGAATGCCTTCCATATCTACCAGAGCGGTACCGCTGCTATCACGAAGAGTGCAATCGATTTGCTTGGATGCGAAACCGGTAGTACGAGTACGGCTATGAATCGTAGCTTCGGATCCCATTCCAACGCCATCGGCAGGTGTTTGAATTCGACATGACTTGATGAAGACTGGTAGGAAAGCACGTAGCGTGTTTAATTCTCCGGCTGTACCACCGAAAATACCGGCTTGTAAGCAAGCATCGAGTACGAGTGGATGCAAAGCGTATTTTGTCTCTTTATCGGTTTCCGTAACACGCTGGAATAACTTGGTGGTTGAAATTGCCTCAGGTAACGATCTACCGCCGTCTGTACTCAGACTCGTGATTGATTGAAATTGTGGTCCGAAGCAAAGACCTTCTTGCGCGAGCTTACTGTACCATTTCCCCATCCCCCATGTCTCATGACTCTCAGTTTTCTGAATCGAAACGACACCGGATGTTGCCTTGGATTCGAGAAGACACACGCTTCCTGCACAGTGAAGAGTAGACTCACCAGCATCCCAAGATGAGACGGAGAACTCATACCATTTTGTTGACTTATTTGCTGTAGACATTTTGCGCGCAGAAAGCAAAGTGTGGATTTCAACTTCGTTGCTCTTTTCTTGCACAACTAACGCAGCACCAATATTGACATTTCGGAATTCAAAACCGATGCCAGGTGCAGTAGCTACGACTTCGCGTACTTGAGATAATGCTTCCATTACCAAACCCATGTAGCCTGTAGCTGGGAAAACTATTTGCGATTCCAGCTTATGGTCTTGCATCCATGGTACTTCAGATAATTGTAGGAGGTTTCTCCATGCCCAATCAATTCCATTACCGGCAACTTGGGATGAACCAAGAAGCTCATGACGAACGTGCTTTCGGTTGCGTTGTTCGATACTGGGACGGGACTCGTTCCATAAAAGGGGTCCGGAGTAGTCCCAAGAATATGGAGCAAGATCATGTAGAGGAAGCTCGGTACTGGCGTTACATCTAACTTGCGACCAATCTAGAGGGTGTCCATGCAAGAAAAGAGTACCAGCGAGCTTTTTGATGCATTTATCCGCGCTGTCCCCGCGTAACAAAGTTGGCGAGTAGCGGAACTCGTGGCCAGTCTTCTTTCGGATTTGCTCAATTGGTCCTTTCAAGGCTGCGTGGGGACCGATCTCAATCAAATGCATCTTATCTCCAGAGGTAAGATTAGTCAGTGCACCACTGAATTGAACTGCGGTTTCGAGATTTGCGCGCCAGTACTTGGCAGTCGTCTTGTCGTTTGCTCCGTCGAAAACAACTAGATCTTTATCGTCGCGACCCACAGATGAGTACATCCTTGCTTTGCGGGAAGTTGTTGCTTGCTCGAACAATACAGGCTCAAGTAGTGATTCATACAAATCACCCACTTCAGTCATCATGGCAGAATGGTATGCTCTTCCTCCCGTCTTCAAAGCCCTGGCGAATGTCTTGCGTTCGTCCAAAAGTTTTCGTAACTTCTCGATAGCGTCTGCCTCTCCACTAAGAGTCACACTCTCGGGTGCATTCACACAAGCCACGCACGCACGGCCTTCAATACCCATTTCTTTGATGAGTTCTTGTGCTGCTTCATCGCTCATCCCGGCTGCAAGCATACTACCTTTACTGGTTAGCTTACCCACAGCTGCACCTCTATAATATGCAACCAGGATTGCTTGTGCAGCTGTAAGATGACCTGCAGCGTACGAAGCGGCGATCTCGCCTGAGGAATGCCCAACTACGCTGTCTGGTTTAATACCCCATCCTTCAAGTACATCCACTAGTCCTATCTGTACAGCTGTACAAATTGGTTGACTGCGTGTAACTTCATTTATCTTGGCGGCTTCGAGGGGGTCTAATAGAGTTTCCTCTAAAGTCCATGTTGGTCTGTAACCTTTCTCTTCGGGCAGTGCTTGGAGTATTGCGTCTAAGTTTTGGATTGAAGACCTGAATTTGGGGTTGTTGAGGAAGAGCTCTCGACCCATACCCGCGTATTGGGCACCTTGACCAGTAAAAACAAATCCGAAAGGAAGAAGAGATCTATCTCTATCTTCTGGGGCGAACTCGGCGACCAATTCTTCCTTAGTTTGACCATTTCCAGAGATGATGAAGGCGCGGTGGTTGAGGTGAGCTCGGCGATGGGTGAGTGTATATTCTATAGCTGGTAATGTATCTGGGTTGCTACTCTTGACGTAGTCGGTGACATGCTTGATGCTTTGCTCCAAAGACCATTTTGATTTGGCTGAGACGGGGAGGATAAATGTCTCTTCCGAATTGGCAGGTGTGGTGGCTACTACTCTTGGCGATAGAGTGCCGGTAGATAGATAGCTCTGAAGGGATTCAAGGATAACATGGGCATTGGCACCACCGTAACCAAAAGAATTAATACTAGCTCTTCGTTTTTCTCGTGGCCAATCTGCGAGTTCGTTGACAACTTGGAGATTGCGTGCTTTTAGGTGAACTGAATGATTTGTAAGAGATTAGTTTGGTATTCTGTTCTGGATCTAAGGAGTAAGTTACTTACGTTTGGGGTTCAACTTGGTTACACCGTATGTAGGTGGGATCTTATTATGCTCAAAAGCCAGAACGACTTTAATAACGGCGGAGAGACCGCTTGCGGCTTCGCTGTGGCCGACATTGGTCTTGATCTGTGTTTTGTATTAGTTTCGAAGTGTCTCATTGGATGGCAAGATACATACCGCGCCAATCATTAGTGGTGGTCCTTCTCGACCAGCAAAGGATTTTCCGATAGCTTCGACCTCGACCGGATCTCCGACTGCAGTACCGGTACCATGACATTCAATATAGTCGGTATCATTGAAGTCAATCCCGGCATTGGCATAGGCTTTTCGAATAACGGCTTCCTGCATGACAGCACTTGGAAGGGTAATTCCATTTGTTCGGCCGTTAGAGTTAACTGCAGAAGATCACATTTGGTCAGTATTCATATTCTATTTTGTCTACCAGATGATTGGGACCAAAAAGCTGACAACTTACTAGCAGTTCCACGAATAACAGCACGGATATTGTCGCCGTCTCGTAGTGCTTGTGAGAGAGACTTGATGTATATGGCATTAACAGCTTCCGCACGTCCATAACCATCTGCAGATGTATCAAAGGTGTGGCAGGTAGAAGTGGGCGAGAGAACACCTCCTTTCATGGTACCCAGATGCTGTTCAATCGAGGTGATTAGATTAGCACCTGCGACGATGGCACCGGTACAATCACCATTTTTGAGGGCCATAACAGCATTGTGAAGACTGTAGATAGATGACGAACAAGCTGTATCAAGCGTGAAACTAGGTCCATGGAGATCGAAAACATGACTAATACGATTGGCCATGATTGCTGTTCCAGAACCAGTCGCACTATAACGATGCAAATAATCCGGATCCCGAGTCATCATAGTTTGGTAATCGACGGTAAAGTTACCAACATAAACAGCAGTATCAGTGCCAGAGATGGCTTCCATGGATAGACCGGCGCTTTCAAAACATTCGTATGTTACTTCAAGCATTTTACGTTGTTGTGGGTCCATGTAAGTAGCTTCGAGATTATTGATGCTGAACACGTTATTGTCGAATTTTCGAACATCCTCGTCGAGAAAATAACCCCCGTCGGCGTCCATTGCTCCCGCACGTTTTCCATCTTTGGAATGGTAACCGTCTATGTTAAAGCGAACGGGAGGAACTCGGCCTTGAGCAGTTTCTTTGTTTGCGAGGAGCTTCCAAAGTTCCGATGGAGATCGAATGCCTCCTGGAAGACGACATGCTGAGAATGATTTAGCTAAGATTTAAATTCAAGCAAGTTTGAAATCTAATTACCTATCCCAACAATACATGCCGGATCTTCGCCAATGTCAAGCTCAGACCTGGACTCTTCAGGTGTTGTTTCTGGAAGACTGTCACTGCTGCTCTCCCCTACTTCCCTTGTAGATATCTCAACTGCCACTGAGTCCTTGGTAAATGTTAAAGATTCATAATCTCTAGGAGATGTAATCGTAGTAGCCATCTCGACGGTGTAAAATTCGAAAATTCTAATTGATTGTGAAATTTAGATATATAATAACGAAGGATAATGACTGCCAATGAAGTGGATATATCTAGGTATTTGTAGACAGAAAGGTGGAAGTATGATCTTCTGTAAAGTATTTTAATCCAAGTCTGATTGATGCTATAGTTTTCTGTTTGAGTTATTTCTGGTTGATAGTTATATCCTCATTAACAGTACGATATCTAGAGCTCGGACTTGACTGTAGATCACTTCTAACATATACGAGCTACCCGGCGAATCCTTTATCGGTGGTTCTGACCATCTTCTCGTTTTCGGAAGAAGCCATCGCCAAATGAACTAGGCGTATAGCAATAGGCAGGACTATCGGGGAGAGGTAAGAGTTTGTAACACATGCTGATAATCGTCAGTAACAGTAACTATCGCATTTCATCAATCAACAAAATTATTGACAAATCAAAGTGGATGTGGCTGGCTTACATCTCGGCAATCCAATATACACGTTAGCTACAGTATCCATGGCCCCAGCGTTGCCGACGCAGAAAAATCCCGAGCTTACGCGGGTATTGTGTTCATTGGATAATATTTTCGCTACACTATACGGGATTATCTCAAACGCCACATTACAAGTGTAGGATTGAATACCGACGAGTTTGTAGAGATTGTCTAGATGCTTGACATTAAACTTGCGATATTGTCTGTCTGCCAGTCCTCTACAGAAGATGACCAAGTCAGTGGAATTTTTCCAGTATCTTTTTCTTCCAAAGATGCTACTTCCAATCCTCTCGTCTCCATATCAAACCCCAATTTTTCGACCCTTAGCAAGGCAATCTTCCCCCTCAACACAAAATGGCACCCCAAAAGGCGGCCAAAGAAAAGTTCGCTTTGGTTACAGGGTGAGTTGTGATTTGATAAAATGAGATCGATCAAAGTATAGACTAACAAATACATGAAAAAAGCTGTGGACAAGGTGGTATAGGCGAAGCTCTAGTAAAAGAGTACGTACGTCAGGGTATTCATCCGATTGCGACACTTCTCCCCTTCGAGTCCAGTGATCATCTCGATGAAGCCAACATCACATGGTTCAAGCTGGATGTGACAAAGGAAGACTCAATCCGTGGATTGAAGCGCCAAGTGATTCACCTCACCGGTGGTGGACTTGATGTTCTAGTCAACAATGCGTGGGTTCCCTCCATTCTTCTCGTGATTGCATTGACACTTTGCTTACATATTATTGCAGTGGCATTTGTAGGACTGAAGACTGGCCTGATTATCAGCCCGAAGTATCGATTGCTAACGGATCCTCTAGGCTACACTATGACGGCAATTGACACTGACGTTGCTGCCGTATCCAAAATGTTCGATGTCAATGTCTTTGGTGCAATGCGCATGGTTCATCATTTCCATGATATGCTCATTCAGTCTGCAGGTACCATTGTCAGCATTGGTTCTGTTGGTGGCATAGTTCCCTTTGTGTATGGATGTAAGTCTATTTTTTCCGATCCCATCTCGTTATAGTTGGGATGGAAGTTGTTGGGAAGTTATGTTATTGTCTGCTGACAACCGGCTATCCAGCTTCTTATAACGCGACGAAAGCTGCTCTTCACCATTGGTCCAATACTCTTCGTTTAGAAATGGCTCCGTTAGGGTAATAATGCTGTTAAGCACAAGATATTCCCCCTAACATTGACGTGAGCTAATTAATGATGCCAAAAGTGTCAAAGTTATTACGGTATGCTATCTGATAACCCGCCAGGGATCATTCCCAGGTCATCTATTTTTCAATTCAATTCACTCACAAAATCTCATTTAGATTATATCCGGGAACATCGGTACCAACATTCTAAAAAACGACCAAAATGCCCATAGAGAGCTTCCAAAAGGTAACCTCTCAACCTACCTTCCCACTCAGCAACATCAGAAGTCTTCATGATACGCAGTTACTTACGATAGTGAAACCTTGCCAGGATCGTTCTACTCACCGCTAGCCGAAGAATTCAAACAGCACGTAAAGAGAATACCGAGTAAGAAATACTTTCCCCCAACCCGTTCTCTTCGTACAGTACTGACCACAAAATTCCTATCCAGACACCACGGATCGTTTTGAATATGCTGCGAAGGTTGTGGATCAAAGCCTGCGAACGTCCCCTCCTGCCTGGTTTTGGTACGGTGATACGACGTGGATTGTGCGATTTTTGGACACATTCCTTTGGCGAACAATTTGGGTGCGTATGAATTTACTTCTTTCTGCATCTTGTGTCTTTGCTACCGAATCAAACAAATACTAACGTTTTGGAAAATAAACAGGATACAGTACTGTGGTCGACTTTCAATTTTGGGAAGCTGAAGAAGATCCATAAATTGAATAATGGCAATTGATCTTGGGAATATATAGGGCGAAGTAAAGACCAGCGGATAGAATGATGAATCAACATGTTATAATGAAATGGGATGTGAAATGACCATGTTCCGGATAGTGATGTCTTAGTTTTTTTGTATGGCGCGAGGAAGACGGGAAGAAGGACATTGGGTAGATACTATTTTGGAAAAGACTGTTATGCAGACAAATCTTTTATGAATTTCATGCCTTGAAATGAAAGAGGAACATTGAATTGCTAAAATGGGAAAAAATGGACAATCACCAGTGGGTACAATAAATCT
>JWJB01010806.1:0-11474 GCA_000812895.1 Rutstroemia sydowiana
AAGATCCATTAGCTTTAGGACTCCCACCCGCCAACAAGAAATTCTGGTGGCAGCGATCCAAACACCAATTTGATGCTAATGCTATCGCAACTCAACCTTCCGTCTTCGATGACCCCAAAACTGCAGATGATTTCGCTCCTCCTGAAGAATGGGAAAATTACCATCGGTTCGATCCAAAAGTTCGTTGGACTTGGGCTGAGGAACATGCTTTGGTCCGGAAAATTGACATTAGGATCATGCTTTTTGCTGCTATTGCTTTCATGGCGTTGGAGTTGGATAGAAGTAATATCTATCAGGCATTGACGGATAATTTCTTAGACGACTTGGGAATCACGCCAAATGGTGATTTTTTTCTTCCCACAATCTTAATGATCATAAGCGGAAACTGATGCGTAGATGAATAGATTATAATACTGGAAATACGGTGTTTAAAGCAGCTTTTCTTTGTTCCGAGCTTCCCTCCCAATTGATTGCAAAATGGGTTGGACCCGATATTTGGATTCCTACTCAAATGGTAGTGTGGTCGGTTATTGGATCTGGGCAGTTTTATTTGAACGGGAGAACGTCCTTTCTGGTCACGCGTGCGCTGCTTGGTATGCTTCAAGGGGGGTTTATTCCCGAGGTGTGTTTATCAATGCCTTTGAAATATCCAATGCTAAATCGAGCAACTACAGATAATACTCTATCTTTCCTACTTTTACAAGCACCACGAGCTATCCCTCCGTCTCGGGTTCTTCTGGACCGCTTCCGCGATGGCTGATGTCTGTGGGGGATTTCTTGCTTACGGCATCTTACATCTACAGGGTATGGGAGGCCATGCCGGATGGCGCTGGCTCTTTCTAATCGAAGGCATGCTCACACTCATCGTTGGACTTCTCGCCGCCGTCCTCATGCCCTCATCCCCCACATCCACCGCGTCATGGTTCCGCGGAAAAGACGGCTGGTTCACCGTGCGAGAAGAGCTCATTCTGACCAATCGAATCCTTCGGGACGATCCATCCAAATCTTCCATGCACAATCGCGAGCCACTTACACCCAAACTTCTCTTTCAGTCATTCCTCGATTATGATCTCTGGCCTATGTATATTCTTGGCCTCACATTCCAAACACCAATGACTGCTCCACTAAATTACCTGACCCTTACTCTGAAAGGAATGGGCTTTGGGACTTTTTCTACCAACTTACTAGTCATTCCTCAGCAAGTTGGACACATCTTTACGATGCTTGCCTTGACCTATGCATCCGAAGTTTTCGGTGAACTTACATTTACTGCACTTATTGGACAGATTTGGGCCCTCCCTTTTATCATCATCATGAACGTAATTGACATAACATCCATCAATCGCTGGGTAGCATGGAGTATTCTCACCATGTTACTTTCCTTTCCCAACGGTAAGCATTATCCACGATTACCTCTCTCCGGAACTCCCTAATACTAACATTCACTTCCCCAGCCCACGCACTACAAGTCAATTGGAACTCTCGCAATTCCAACACAGTGCGTTCCCGTACCGTCTCCGCCGCTCTATACAACATGTCTGTGCAAACATCCGGTATCATTGGTGCCAACATGTATAGGGACGACGATGCACCACGCTATAAAAATGGCAAGTCATATATCCCTTCCTTTCTATCCACTCCCCACAACATACACACCCCGACCCAAACCACACCACTAACACCCACCCAGGCAACCGCCACATACTATTTCTCCTCTTCCTAAACATTCTACTTTATCTCTTCACCAAAATCTACTACGTGCGACGAAACGCACAAAAAGCCTCACTATGGAACCGCATGAGCGAAGACGAAAAGTCAGAGTATCTTGCTACTACAAAAGATGAAGGGAATAAGAGGTTGGATTTCAGATTTGCACATTAGATATTTAGATTGATATAGAGTTTACTAAAGACAATAATCAAATTGCTATAGATTTCGAATCATATTTTTCCGAGTTGAACATGTTATTGTAGTAACAATTACCATTGGCTGATGCAGATAATTTAAATGGTGGCAACTTAAAAGCTTAACATTGTAACAACCCCATCTCAACTACAAAACTATCATAGAAAAAACTACGCAAAGCTAATACCCTAATTTCATATCACAATCATGGAACCATTAATACTTACAATCTTCTCACAGACTGTTCGTTATCACAGGTAGAGACACATTAATGAAAATCACGGTAATCTAAGCCAACCAGAGTAAATTCTGTACTTCAAACAAGCTTTAGAACTTGAGCGGCAGCATCCTATATTCATGCCCGATAAAGTCATGTTTGAGACCACGAATTCAATGTCATCTGCAATTATTGGGTGCGTCAAGTATATATTCTGTGCTGTGGAGAATTTAAATTTCTCAAAAGGCTAACGCTTGATTACAATTTCAAAGAGCAGTCTCTAGCTATCATCGTAAACCATTATGCGCTGTGATTCAGATATCATTTCCCCCCTTCCCCATCACCAGACCCTATCGTAGCAAAAGAAAGAAACCCCTGCCCATCATCTCAAAAGAACGAAAGATGGCGGGTATGTAGCAGTAATACAATCGACGTAAGTTTGATAGTTGGGAGAGGCTAGGTTTGGAACTTGTCAACAGTTCTTCCTGGCCGCCCCTCGCATTGTGTCGGAAAGGTGTTTACTAAATGATGTTAGAAGGCATGGACAGAACCCGTAGCTTATACACATACCAAAATCTCATCATCCATGGTTGCATCACCGTTCGCAGCAGGTTCGGCTGTCTGGGCTGTTTGCTCTGCGGCTTGATTGTCTCCATTCTCAGCAGTAGCTCCATTTCCACTCTCCCAGTAATCAGCCATCTCCAAGTCGAGCTCTTCAGCAGTCTTCTTGGCAGGTCGAGCATCACGACCACCACGCGCACCACGAGTAGCAGCGCCTCTCTTTGCGCCTCTCTTAGGTCCTTGTGCAGCTTTTGTAATACCCGCAGATTTAGGTTGTACTTTCGGTGCTCTGCAAAGAATGTTAGTGGCAATTGAGGTAGTCCAAAAATGATAATTCTTACGTGATACGTTCAGCCAATTTCTTCTCTTGGGCGAATGGAAGACCGGCAGCCGCGTTAGCGTCAATGAGGAAAATAACCTAGGCGTTGTTAGAAAATTGCCCACAAGATAACAATGAAGGTGCGCTTACCTGTAACTTTTCCTTATCGACCGTAACTCCATTGAGTTTCTTCATTGCCTGAACAGCATCGCCAGGGCGATGAAATGAGATAATCGCCTCGCCACGGCTGACTTGGTTTGCGCCGTATGTCATAGAAACAGATTTGGCGTTAAGTCCGGATTCGCGAAAGTACTCCTATTCATCGGAAAGATGTCTTGTTAGTGACGGAAAATGATTGAACAATATAAAAATGTGTCGTTCGCCGAATCTCCGTACGAAAGGAAAGGTCATCGTAATCCACAACAATAGCAAGGTTTGACTTCATGAGCAACAGCGAGCGCGCAGCCAGCATAAAGAAAATCAACAGCACATCCCTAACAAGCTGCAGATGATCAAAATGCCATACAGTATCCCAATGTAGAACCAGTAGAGGTGAGAACGCTACGCGCAATCAAGCACGACAGTATCAACAGCTTATAAGCACTTTCCGAGGATTTAGGATTGCTCCAGTAGCGAACAGCGTCATAGATATGTAACGTGTACGTCCAATCTGAACACTATACTGTGGCTGCCATGTAAAATATCGTCGGCCTTTCAGTAGATGTTGGACCGTAAAACCGATGTGCTTCTATGCTGGATCTGTTTGACCACTGCGCTCGCTGAAGCTCAATCTTGCCTCCAACAAAAGCCCTCGTCTGAAATTGCTAAGCAACAATGTGCCGCTCATAAAGATACACCATCACTCGTCAGCGCCAAATTCAACTTTGGGTGCTTGCCAGGCAACCCAAAGAATCATTGGTTTCATGTAATGCTATGACGAACTCAACATCCGTCTACCAATGCATCAAGCTATGTGCGAGCAGAGGTAAAGGAGAGAGTATGATGGGAACACCATTAAAGGTGACGGGGCCTTGTATATTCGAGATCCCAATTCAACTTAGATGGACCAAGATAAGGCGTATGCAAATATCGATAAAATTTCGAAGATCGTCATTTTTTTCAGCGGTTAACATACCTTAACCTGTTGTTCCGTAATATCCTTGGGCTACAATTTGGTTAGTACGTGGAATTATAACATGCGCAGAATCTAAACATACCAACTTGCTAACCATAATACGCGTAGTTTGATTGCTGTTTGAAGGGCCTGATGGAGCTGCCTTCGTAGCATTTTTTGCACCACTGTTGACAGGCTTCCTGTTCTTTGTAATACCACCGATGGGCGCAGTAGTTTTGGGTCGTCCACCTCGACCACCTCGGCGGCTATTATTTCGACCGCCACGAGTACCAGCTGTACGTTGGGAGGCGAGGATCTCCTCGAGAGATTGGCTGAGCTTATCAGACATGATGATGTATTTGAATAAAGTGGTTTTGGTTCTTGTTGTGTGTATTTGTTTGTAGAGGTGAAAAGTTGGACTGATTATGAGCCGTAAACGTTAGGTTCAATGAAAGAATGAATGATGAATAGAGAGAGTACAGATCGTTCGCGTTGGAGGATCAGGTGGATGTGGATGTGGAAAGGCTAGCTGACTATTCTTGATACGCTGTGATGCGATCTCTTTTGGACGATGAGGCTTTGGGATGTAAACGCGATGGATGCGTGTAAATTTGTAGTAGTGGCAACTCGAATCGCGATTATTTATTTTTTCGCTGATCAAAGTATTGAAGAAAAGGATTTGATGAAGTTTTTAAAGAATAAACTTGGGGGCTTTGTATGAATTTATATTCTGGAAGAAAATGACGGTACAGTAGTGGGTAATGGGTTTTGTTGACCGTAAAATAAGTAAATTATTCGAAATGGAAAGAAGAAATAAAGAAAGAATAATGGATAAGAAAGAAAGAAAGAAGGGGATGAAGGGTGAGGCTGACTTAGAAAAAGGATTCCCAAAATGACTTCACGCTAAGCTATTTTAGGATTACTTACCCCATAATAACTTCTTTACCTTAGGCTTGGCTTACTAAGTACAAGTACAGAAGTGGAAAGGAAAGAAGGTGGGAGTATTGTATGGTATGTACCAGTAGCATGTAATGAAAGATATTTTAACCATATAAAAGTATCAATATATAAATATTTATAAATACGATGATATAGAAATACTTTATCTACAGTTCAGTAACTAACTTTAGACAGTTGCAATAATGTCGATAGCAGTATATCTTCAACCATAAGTTGTTTTGCAACTATAAATAGAGAGTTCAAGAAGAAGTACCTATACATTATTGACTGTGACTCTCACATTATTTCAAAGATCATCCAGTTGGGAACTTGATTGCCTCATAAAAACATAAAACTCCCACAGTTTAGGGTATTCAATAGATCAGAGAAACCATTCAATTATGGGTATCTTATACAAAGTCATTTCAACCATCTTATGATGGTGACTGACGGTGCTGCCAAACCATTTTCGATGTAGACTTATTTCTATATGCCTCTCGTTTTTGGTGGCATAGCATTCAATCGCTAGTCGCAAAGTCTTCCCCTTCACTCTTTCCTTCCTTTAACGCCGTAGACCCATGCCAATACACTGCAATATTCTATCATACAGATAGGCTTTTGAACCCTTCCCCTTCTCCTTCCCCAGTGAATCATCATGGACCGCCATATCTCCTCCGCCAAAAGCCCGCCCAACATCTATCCATTCCAATCCTCTTCTATATCATTTGGTCGCCAGGTTTGCCTTGCTCTCTTGAGATGTAGAACCAGCTTTGATGGTTGGTTTCTCCTCTACAGCGTTTACCTCCAGGACGTGGTAAAGCACAATAAGGAGCATTGCAGCCGAGCCAAGAAAGATGGCAAGGCGGTAGAGATCATCGTCCGAAATCATAATGTCCAAAGGTGTTCGAAAAATAGCTTGTAAATAGAATCAATTCGACGAAACGATCAATATCTGTAGGAAGCCACGTAAGGTCTTTGCGAAAATGGTTGGAGATAATTCTAGGGAACAGTTAGTCAAAAGATTATAACAATTGAGAAATATAATTGTAGAATAAACATACCGGAGTATTCAATGGTTACATTAAACAAAACCAATTCCCAATTTCTTGTCTTGGGTATTTACTCTCAAATTGATCAAATTCGGAGTAGGACGTAGTATATAAGGCCAGCTTGATTGCTTGAACCGACTACTAGTAGTAGTACTGGGACCTTTTTGAGAGATGGGAGCCAAAGCTTTGAATCCCTGCTAGCAATATGTAATTCGCTAAAATAGCCACTAAAACTTAACCCCACCAAATTCAAGATTCAGGTCTTTCCTTTCCAATAATAATTAATTATTTGCCATTTCTTGGTCTGTCTTGCTAAAAACAAGTAACATCTACTGGTACCAGATCGATTTGAAAAGCAATAAACTATCCCAAACACTGTCTTTTCCTCGTATCAATTCATCGTTACAATTCGAGTCTTCCACACTCCAAATTGAACTTTTCAACCTCAATACAATCGATACATCCCACTTGAAATCGACAAATCCGTCATCATGCCTCCGAAGAAGGGCAAAAATGCGAACGAGCCTAAGAAGGCTCCCAAGACGGTGGATGATAAAACATTTGGTATGAAAAATAAGAAAGGAGGAGCGGCGCAAAAAATGATCAAAACGGTAGCCGCAAATATTGGAGGTACTCCAGAAGAGAAGAGGAAAGCGGCCGAGAGAGAACAGAAGGCGAGAGAAAAGGCTGCAGCAGAGGCCGCGCAGAGAGAAGACATGGAATTGCACAAACCTGTGCAAATTCAAAGGGTACCTTTCGGAGTAGATCCCAAGACGGTCCTCTGTCAATTCTACAAGAAGGGGCATTGTGAAAAGGGAAGGAAATGCAAATTCTCGCATGACCTGAATGTCGAACGAAAATCCACGAAAATTGATCTTGCCCAGGATCCGAGAGAGGCTGAAGCTGAAAAGCGGAAAGAAGAGACTTCTGATGATTGGGACGAAGAGAAGTTGCGATCGGTGGTTCTTTCGAAGAAGGGCAATCAGAAGTCAACGACAGAGAAAGTGTGCAAATTCTTTATCGAGGCTGTGGAGGAAGGAAAATACGGTTGGTTTTGGACATGTCCAAATGGAGGAGACAAGTGCATGTATCAGCATAGATTACCACCTGGGTATGTTTCCAATATCGAAAAATCTAGGTGCTTGCTAACAAGGTTCCAGATTCGTCTTGAAGACCAAAGAACAGCGCGCTGCAGAGAAAGCTCTTATGGACAAATCACCGTTGAAAACTCTTACATTAGAAGACTTCCTTGAATCTGAGCGACACAAGCTTACAGGCACGCTGACTCCCGTCACGCCGGAGACGTTCGCGAAATGGAAGGCCGAGCGCATGGACAAGAAAGCAGGAGAAGAGGCAGCTAGGCTGGCAAAGGAAGCTACTGGTCGTGCAATGTTCGAGAAAGGAGATTGGGAAGCTAGCGGGGACGAGGAAGAAGACGATGGTGACGGAGACAATGATAATAATGATGATGATGGCGATGCATGGAATATGGAGAAACTCAGACGAGAGACAGAAGCCGCGAGAGAGAGAAAAGAGGCTGAGCGGCTGGAAAAACTGTATGGGGCAGGGGCAGTCCCAAAGCAAGTTGATCCGGCTGATCAAGCTGATCAAGCCGATGAAGCCGATGAAGTTGAGCCTGTAGGCGACAAGGAGGGGGAGGCCTCCTAGAAAATGTGTGAATTCAACATGCAAGGTCAATTAATACCACATAGTGCCATTGGATCGAGTGAAATTGACTCGCAGACCCCAACGGAATGGGAGACATTTTTAAGGGGGCGATTTCTGATTTCACGTCGTTGCGAAAGATGGCTTTCATTCATCACATCGCCCAGCATCTTCCAATCAGCGATGATGAGCAAAAGAACATACGGCAGCTGATGCACAATTATAAAGATGTACTATACATTGCAATGCCAACACTCATTGTCTGAATACGATCTTCCTTCTGATGGATTGCAGGGCATTCTATCGAGTAGAATATGTTAAATTTGTTGAAGTTTTGTTATTCGCCTACATTGCCTACAATTAGCCCGTCATGCCATTGAAGAAATTCACACAACAATCAATACATTTGAACTGCGAATCAAATCCAGATATGTGGGGTGGCTAATTATAAGTATGAGAACGAATGATCTGTGTTAGAGTGTATAGAGTGTAACGGCTAACTTGACCTGAGAAACTCAAGCTAGGAGGCTATCTACCCATAAGCAGCAATCAACTACTCATGCGCTCTCATAGAGATCGCTGGTCCAGTTCTAGAGCTGATGTCGATGAAGTTTGGATGGTTAACGGTTATGGAGAGTATGGTCATATATGGCAAGGGGGAGAGTAGCTTTATATAAGTATTCCAGGTTCTATATATGATGATAGATACGATGCAGACGAATTGTACAGACAGTCTCACAGAGCTCTTTTCTGCTCATCGCATTAGCATACGATACAGTAGCTCACTACATGCATGCCCTATGCATCATATTCCCTCGATTTCCCTCCAAAATGACTATCAATCTAAATCAAGCACATAAATGGAAAACACATATATCCAGAACAAAACGGATACAGACTTGTTCACCTACCAGCAGCCCAGTTATTTGGACTCTGTTTCGAGCAAAAATTATATTTAATATTACATCTCAGATCACCAAAATCACAAATCTAGATCTCAAGTATAGGAGTGATGAAACTTATTCATTTATCTCATACATATTTTGCAAGGTGTCCCCTTCTCTATTTCTAGTGTATTGCAGCGATAGGTAATCATCGAGGGTGTGAGACCCTGGAGAATACGATTTATTTATTGGAATTGAAGAAATTGGTGTTGGGATGTTAAGAGCTATGTATTTATTGTAAATCTGTGGTGGGTAGAAATACGAAAATGGAATTGCGAGATTATGTATGGTGGTGTGATACTTGGATGAGAGTATGCCGGTTTGAGCTCACTGACTGCATGCCTGTTTGTGTTTATTTGGTTTTCTTCTATCCACAATGTACCTCGAGTTGAAATAGGGCATTTTTATCTCGAATATGAAAGTGTTTTCCCTTCCAACTATTATTAAGCTATTCTCCATGTTCCGCAGTTATTGGATCCATCCATCGTGCTCAGCGGCTCAAGACTTCATTTTGAGTGTCAGTTAAGCTGCGTATGTGGTTGAAGCTCGCCTCTCAAAATTAGTTTTCTTGTTTGTATTCAGCAGATCAATAAGCTCAATTACAAACAGCGTGGCACATAACATGGTCACAAATACTTTCAAGGCTTTAGGTATATTTTCCATATATCATTAAAAGGCTACTAGGTAAATCCAGAATAAAAATTCTTTTCCAGCCAAACATTTCTCTCAATCATATGCCATCCTATAATATCCAAACACACTGCTGATCTGCACGGTGCGTATACCCTTCCCATTCAAGATTCCATTCATTCATTCAAAACATTCCATGCACGCTTAGTATGCTGGCAACTCCATAGAATAGATAGCACCGCTTCTGGCAATGGCGTATCCAGTATGTCCATCTCCCTTCAACACAACAGATGCAGAGTTAAGATCAGTGCTGTTGAAAATGATGGTGGATTCATCTGTGGCCATGTTTACCATGTTGATATATCCAGGGCTCTGGGCGCCGAAAATGAGTTCAGAGGTTGCGGCAAGTCCAAAATCGTCCCAGTTGTCTGTGCCAGTGAATTGTGAGACAACTTCACCAGCACCGATGGCAGCGGTAGCGTTGGCATTGATAGCAACACGAGACAATGAGAGACCGGCAACATTGGTGTAGTACAAGTATGACTGACCGTCAGTGGTGTTGGTCCATTGTTTCAAGCCGTCAAGTCCGAGAGGTGGGCTATAGGTGGTGTTGACAGGTACGGCCATCGTCTCATCTGCAATACCGGCAACCATGGTCTTTGCAGCAATATCGACTCTCCACACGAGACCCAAGATGGAGTCTCCAATCAAGACAATGTTCGAGTCTGATGCCAGCGTAATCATGCCGTTGAAGTTCTTGGCGGTCGCATCTTGCAACACTAACTCGGGCTCGACGGTGGTGTTGGCGGTAGCAGTAGACAGATCAATCGTGTAGATGGTCTCGTTAACGTAGGTATCATCCTCAGCTGATACACCACATGCTACGGCATACTTGTCGTTTCCAAGATCAGTGATGCCTTGAGCGCGGAACGTGGAGTTTGGGAAAGTCGCGACAATGGTGAGCACGGGGTTGGCGGCGGTGACATCAAGACTGTACACGTTTGGCTGTTGGAGAGACACTAGGAGGAGATCTCCATTGGATCGCTGAATGGCATTCTCCCATCCAACTGTTCCGTTGTAGGCCATAGTGTATGTGTAGTTTTGGGCGGCAATAGTGTCTGCAAGGAGAGCAGCGGCGAAGGCGCCATAGCCTGTAAGGGCGCGAATGGTGGAAACCATCTTGATTATTACTAGGATGGGTTAAAAAGTCGGCTTGGTGGTGGTCGAAGTGAGTGAATGCCAAGTATTGACTGTACTGAGAGGTCGTTGGAAAAGAATGTTTTGACGATGATGATTAGATTGATTAAGTTAGGAATTAAGTGCTCCTAAATATGAAAATACTCATCCCCATGTCGACAAACAATTGGCAATCAGAAACATCGGAATATAATAAATGAAGATCAAATTGAGCAGATTGCGTAATGTCATGGTCCAGTCATGGAACAGTGCGCCGTTAGACGTAACTTCCTGGTCCTTTCCAATCTTTAATTACGCGCGTCGGGTTTTCAATGTTTTCGCATTATTATCGGTAATTCTATACTGCCCGCCAAAGCACTTGAAGATCGGCAGCGTCTGTACTCGCCAGCCACGCGTCTTTAATACTTATTGGGAAAATATGCAATGTGCATAGCTATCCTTAAATACTACATTTCGGTCCCATCACCCATGGAAATTCTCGATTTCCATGGGTGTTATAATGGCTATGAGGAAACACCTTCAATCAGAAATCATAAGAATACTTTGATAAAAAAGCATCCTGCATTGTACCCCCGTTGGATTGACAATATTGTATTACCTAGCCAAATGGAAATGCCTTATTTTATAAATCAGATTAATTCTTTATAAGTTTAGTTTATTTTGCGTTTTTTATTGAATCTGTGTTTTTACGATAAAATTGTTTAAATATGTTGTAAAATTTTATATTTATTGTAAAATTGTTTAAAAAAATTAAAGTGGGTTAATTTTAAAATTATGGATTAATAAAAAGGTTGTAATTATTAAATTTGTAGAGGGTTTGAGGAGTGAGTGCAGATCTTTTGGTGGGAGAGGTAAATTATTTGTTAGGCAAATTTTTAAGGTTTATTAAATATATATAAATAATATAATTTGAAAATATAATTAATATAAAAAG
>JWJB01010808.1:0-18529 GCA_000812895.1 Rutstroemia sydowiana
TTCTTGGGGGTTGGGGGAGAGGGGTTTATGCTATGGGATTTGGGGAGTTTGGGAAGATGTTATAAGGAAGTCCCTTCGTCTCGATAAAAATAATCGTGAAGGTGAGACGGTAAATGGTAGATGGTGGTGATGGCGATGGTGGTGAGGGCCATCACCACAGAGCAAAAGTATGAACAGCCAATAATGTTTCGTTGTTTTATTGTTAAAGAACTTTACTCCAGTCAGAACAAGACAATAAGTTGCGTTACATACAACGCCGGAAGTAGAATAGTCTTTCAACTCTTCCATTCTCACACAAAGGCAAAGAAAGCACAAGTACATGTATTCTCCCTCACACATCACATATAAACTACTCGCGAACCAGGTTTGTAATTAATCAAAAACTTTTTAGGATACATGCATACTGCATGCTCCCTTTCTTTTCATTTGTATCCTGTTTATCCTTATTAAATAAGAATTTCCAGTCCTGTTGTAGTATTAAATCCTTATTAGATCCTCCCCCAGCTGCTGCTGCATAGCTTGTCATCAAGCCAGAGTTCCACTTCCTGCTTAAAGTATCTTCTCCTCATGTTTTGGCCCATCAGCCCCGTATCAAATATTAAGTAAGGTTCCTTATTAGATCCCACTCCTCATACTCATTCATTCCAGCCAACAAAATCATCCACCCATTTTCCCCAGATGCCAACCCAAGACTAATTAATCCCATTAATTAACTTTTATGTTTTTTTCCGACCCAAAAGAAAAAAATATCAAGAAAACGTGAGGAAAATTAATTAGAGGAAGGAAGAAAATCAAATCAACTTTTGTTTTCCGCAATGCAATTTTGTGAGCCTCCGTTCAATCGTACAACTTCATCACAGTAATTTAAACAAGTAGGACCCCAAACATCCATTCCTTTATACTTGGCCATTTCTCCTTCCCATCCTTTCACTTGCTTGGCTAATGCTTCCGTCTCTTCCATATCTAGATTTACTAATTTCTCCATATATGTTCTCACTGTAAACATAACTGCGTTTGATTTCTCCAGTCTGGTGAAAGTTTGGCGTTCTCGTCGGACATATATATCATCTGGTGTCAAGGTATCAGATGGTAATTCTGGTACGTCTTGAAATAGAACATCGGTGGTTTGAATGAACAAGTTAGAACGCTCCATGCAGGTTCGTGGAGTCAGGTGGTTGAAGTATCTATATTTCGAGTTAGCAGTTGTTTCAATAATGAGGAGATATGAACATGTGACACGAACCTGTCGACACTTTTCCCCAGCTTCTCCTTCCAGCCAGGAACAGGTGCATGTAAAGCAGCCATACTGCTTCCCACTCTCTCCTGTAGCTTCCAACCAGCGGGAAACAAAGTCGCGCTAGCCATCAATCTGAATTCACCACTCTCAGCATCCTTAATCAGGATATTAAAATCCTCCATGCATAATCTCGCCGCTACTTCCAAAGGATTTTCACACTCAGAACCAATCTTAAATGATTCATTGGTTAGATGTGAGTAGATAGTAGAAGAACCCTGTTGGAGAGTAAAATATTTTGGATAGCGAGCTAGAAGAAACTCAATGACTAGATCGAGGAGTTCGCTACATGCGGCTTCTGCACCGGGAACCACTTGTAGGACGTTGGGTTTGCGAGTTTCGAAAATGGATGCACGAAGGGTGTGTTCCGGACCATAGTTGGAGTCGATGGTGAGCCAATTGGATTGATCCAGACGTTTAAGACCCATGGATGTGGGGCGCGGGGCGGTACCTTTTAGTGGAGGCATTGCGTATGGTTCTTGCTGAGAGAGAGGTTTAGGTGGGGTGGTGGGAGATGGAGAAGCGGAGCAGGAGAGGATTCGTGAGAATTTATATGTGGGGAAGGTAGGCCATGATGATGACTTCTTTCTACTATCTTGTGGGTGGCTCTTTCGTGTTGGGTTTAAGAAATATACTACACATGCAGTGAAGAGTGCAATGAGGAGAGCTTCCATGGCTACCATAGTGAGACTATCCAAGGGTGAGGAATCTTGTTTGAGAGGGAGATGAACTGATAAGTGAACTGTGTTTGGAATTGCTTGGGAACAGGAGCTATTTATGTTCGAGGGAGATGAAATGTTCTGTTGAGATGTATAGTATTGATAATCCAATGACGATCCGCATCTAGATAGGGTATGCATCTCCGTGGTATATGAAAATTCAGTGACGACAGCCATTCCGGAACCGCGTTCTTGCATATGCGAGTGAGGAGAAAAAGCAATATAAGAATTCTTGAGGAAAATCTGCAAGCTGCGGTGCAATCAATCAAAGCGGTGACTAGTGCTACCCAAGGTTGGTGATTGCAGATGAGAAGTGACACAAAAAATGAAGGAGAGTTATTTTATATACGGAATATTGTTGGAAACCAACATGGTGGGAAGAAATTGGTAGGAATGTGATGTTGGGTTGGGTGGCTAATGGGCCAGATTAAAGGTCTTCCTGGGCTGTGTAATAACAATAAGAAAATGACACACCAAAGATATAGAGAGCCATGCTGCCCCATTTCTCAATTGATTAAAAACATTCGATGAATAATTATTTTTGATGGGCCACTGGGTCCATGCTACACGAGATTAGTAGTAGTCAAACAATTCAAAAATGCTATTGAATATGGAGTATAATTCTGTATGAGGTATGAGGGGTGAGTGGAATACGATGCGAATTGATATTGGATCAGGTCATGTTCATGGTATGTACCTTGAATGAAAAGAAAGGATTCGTCTATCACTAAAGGTACCCCGGGAAATGGAGGTAAGAGGTCCGACATCTTGGTTCAGATATTCCATCCATTTCAACCACTGAGATGTCTCGAAAGAGTGTTCAAATTCACTTCATCAAGCTTTTTCTTGATTCAATCGAGCCGATCTGTCGGTTATTGGGAATAAGCTTGATTAGGAGATCCGAGAGTCTTTCCTTTCAGTGGTGGGATGGGGGGTGTGAAGGGGTGTGTGTGGATGGATGAGAATAGATGTATGGATGGGGGTGAAATGGGAACGGATGATGGATCTTTTGGAAATATTGAAATTGTTTGAAGCTACTCGAGTATGGATAGAGATACGGAATAGTACTCGTAAGAGTTTAAGATACCATACCCGATATACGTACCGTTAACTCTAATATATCAATCCATAATCCATGATGCCGTTTGACGTTTTGAGATATTGAATGGATCATAAAGTTCCAAAATGGAGTCAAAAAAAAGGTCTAAAAAAGGTCTAAAAAGGTCTAGAGATTGAGAGACCCTAAGATGGTGGATCTTGTTATGTTTAAACTACAGGGATCTATTTTTTAGAGTTGAGCGCTGTGGCCGCGGGGGAATAATTTAAATACAGAACCTTGATGAACCTACTGTGTATACCTAATTATTCTTCAGTGATGATTACTCTCCATAAATTTGCCTCCACTCAATTTATTTTTAAAACCATGATATTCTCATGGAATATCAAAATTAGTTGTAGTTGCAGATGGTTGTACAGTAGTCATTTGTACCGGTACTTAATCCTATTCGATTCTTAACGAGATAGAAGAGGAGAAGAGGCAAAGCTTTGGGCAAAGGTTCGTTTTTTTTTCTGATCAATTACTGTGACTACTGTGAGGTACAAGTATATGTACGAATAGGTCTGTTGATAAGGTGCTTATGATAGACATGATGTGATGAATATTCAACCATATAACGAATAAGAAGTTAGAAATCGTAAGTTGGTTAGGGTTATATGATTATATCTTGCATTTTTTGATTTTTCCCTTTGCCTCTTTTCATCATTTTTTCCTGAAGGATTTTGTTAGAGTCATATTTTGATGTGAGTTTAGAGAATCTAGTTTTGCACTACCTAAGGCGGATTGATAATAAGCACTAAGGGGTAAAAGGGAGGGTATGGCGGCATGCTTCAAATGTATGAAGGCTTTTGACAGAATTGAACATTGTCCAATATCATAACTCTATATTCTACCACCAGCACTGTTTGTTTAAAAGTAGTAAAGAAATCCAGTTAGTTGAGATATATCACTGGTTTATGTTTGGAGCCGTCATATATAACTTACAAGTAGGTTAATATGCGTGTAACCACCCAATAAACGTTTTCTCAACCTCACATCAATCAATCATATTTTCACTTGAACCATTACGAGTATTCCTTTCTCATCACAAACCAATCTTAAAACCTATCATCTCACAATCGTAAAACTAGAAAGTCTTGTAGAAAATCTAATATCCAATGATCCCAACCCGATCCAAATTCATGGTTATGGGATTTTCCGTGTTCTATTTCATTTATTATTCAAATTCAAAATTTATATTTATATTTATTTTTATTCCGGCGGCAACAGCGGTATTCTGTTGTGAAACTTATCACATTTTTTGTGGCTGATATATCGCGTAGCCAACAAAAGTTCCGTTCCATTTCTCACCCACCCACCCATCCATCCACAATCCAAATCCACATTCATCCACATGAAAATCCAGAAAGAGAGACGCGCCAATAAACTTCCTCATGTAAGTGGCTTTTCGGAGCGCACCAAAAGAGTAGAGTTTAACGCTGCCCCTCCATTCCATTATCCATACCACTAAAACAAAAATAGTGGTTTCCGGTTTCCAGGTTTCGTTTTTCCGGGCTTCCGTATTGCCCGTCTTCGGTATGCTTGATTGGTCGATATAGGTAACACCTTGCTTTTTGGCTGCGGGAGGTCAATGCATTTATGCACATAATATAAGGATATTCCTCGTAAATACAAAGATCCTCCGTTGGAGTGTGGTAACATATTTGTAAGTTTCTATTTGCATCGCGTAAGTGGGCGTAGAAATGGCGTTGCAAGGAACATGGAACAATGTCAAGTTGATATCACGCTCTAAAAGGTTCCAGACCTCAGTCAATTGGAATTTGAAGTACCTTGTGTTTCGTGAATCATAAGGTAGACTTGCAGTAATAATTTTCCAATCTTTGCTTTTAAAACTAATAGGTATTATTTCAGGATATCTGTTCCGTTTACAACGTCTTGTGTTCGCATAGTTAGTTGCAAATAGTCTTGCATATAACTATCTTTTCTTTTTTCTCTCCTACCATCATGCCAGTTATGCGTAAGACCTCACTAAGTGGAGAGGCAAAAAAATGTGTTGGGACTAAGATGGAGATCCCTCCAACTACATCCATGACAGAGGACTTGGGTAATCATTGTATTCCCATAGTCGGTGGCGATGATGTTGAGTAACATCACCGACCTCTAATATTCAAACAAAACCGAGAATTGCATTGCACCGGGAATAAATATCAAAAATACAAGTCGAACTCAAAAATTACGTGGCCTTCTCTAGTCCCTTGAGATTGTAAAATTTCAAAAGAGGTGTTGCTAGGTTATCTCGAATGCCTATCTGTACCCACGACGGCCACGCACGAAAGCTAGTGAGGAGGTAATTTTCCTTAGGTAGAAGGATGTGTCCACTTCTACCTGACAAGACTTGCTTGACAATAGCAGTTGAGATGACTTCGGGTTCAATGATTGTGTTCTTCCAATCCAAAGCAGATGACATACGGTCCAGCATTGGTGTACGAACCCATGATGGATTAACAAGACTTGTATGCCTGTCAGTAAAACCTCGGGATACAGAGCGAGTCGGAAGTGAGAGAAAGACAAAGTTTGTAAACTTACGTAGTTCGAACATTTGGTGCTTTGTGTCGGAGCTTCAACTCGCATTTAAGACCTTCGTGAAATGAATTGGCAGCTGCCTTTGTACAAGCGTAGTCCCAGTTGCCTGCATGGGAGACATAGGCTGCCATGCTGCTTACTGTTACTACATGACCGTGGTTTTTCTTGACCATGGCGGGAAGAAATTCTCTAGTTGTGTAGAAGTGCGCCATAACGTTGACCCCAAATATCTCGTGAAGCTCTTCTTCGGTGCTTGACAGTATTGAGTCAAAATGAAAAACTCCGGCATTGTTGATAAGAACAGTTGGGTCTCCATGGCCTTTTCTAATTTCCGTTGCTACTGCTGCAACCTGGGATGAAGAACTGAGGTCCACTTGGTAGAACCAAATGCTTGATGCTTTGCTATTGTCAGTTGTGATATAAACATTATACAAGCAAGGTAGGGAACTTACGAAATGGATTCTTTGGGGGTACTTTGTCTAAAACTGCAACCTTAACTCCCTTTGAGGAGAAGTTTCTTGCTATCGACTCACCAATGCCACTTGAACCACCCGTAACGAGTACAAATTCTTGGCTAAGTTTGAACTTCGCATCACTCTTCCAATTATTCTCCGCCAGTTGGGACAATTTGTTATTTGTTTGTCGGAGTAAACCAAATCCTACCCATGCCTTCAAAGCCTGAATGAATGCGGTGGAAGTCACATAAGGGGTGATCAAAGACCGGAGATTCGTAGGGATAATGGATATCAGTTTTTCAGGGTAGTATACCAGCGCAATCAGGAAAACACCTGCAAACTTAGGATCGGCCAAAACCGTACATATTTTAGACATTTTGACACGAAATAGAGACGCGTTTTAGATTATTCGGGTGAATGTTCTTCAAAATGTGATTGAAGTCCTCCTCCCGCAACATGGTTATTTCAAGAAGTAGATTATTGGTTTGCACTTATAAATGTAAAGAGGTGGGTCGTTGACGATGACCAATTTCCGATTGGTGAAAAGTGTGATATAAAGCTTGGATCAATTGGACTACTAGGCCCAAAAGGATTATATATATGGAGATAGGAGTATTGGAAATATATCGCCCTAGGACCTTCGAATCTCGAGATTCGCCGACGATGATTCAAGGTCATGATGGGTGCCCTTGGCGCTTACTTACAAAAATAATCATGAACCGCGTACCTAGTAGTTTGCGATGGCTTGAGCGCTTGCAAGCTGGCTTGTCGGCTTAATATGGTACGATAGTTCGCCAAGTTAGATTGAAAGTTGAAGGGGTATATATTTGATTCAATATCCAAGCCTGTATGAAAGAAATGTCATTTCTTAAGCCTGCAAGGTAGACAGCACAGAATGGGCGGATGGAAACACCAGCCAAGCTGCTGCCAAGAACCCTCAGCTCACGTGATAACCATCCTCAATTCAATGTCATTGTCGAAGTCATGGCGAAGAGTGTGCTGGCCAGGTCTGCACGCTACAAATGGAATGGACATATATCGGTAATGGAATGGCAAACCGAGGTCATCAAAATGTAAGAAAAATGATGAACAAGGACCATCACGTGCTTCGGTCAAACAGCTACCCCGCCCTCCATGGCAGCTTCCCCGCCAGTTCCACCAATCTTTGCCTACACAGGGAAGATGTGTTTCCTATATTGTACTCGTACCGATGATAAGAAAGCCTGAAAACTTAAAAAGGGATAGATAATCCGCCATAGCAGCTTCCCCGCGCAGTATCACCAACTCTTAGCTACACAGGGAGGATGTGTTTCCTATGTTGTCCCGATGATAAGGAAGCTTGAAAACTTAAAAAGGGAGAGAAGGTCCGCCATGAACCTTTATCAAACAATCTCAAAATCCAAGCATCAAAAAATTAAGATCAAGAAGTAACACAATATGGGCTCTACAAGTTTACCTTTTGAGGTATAAATTGAATACATCATTTCTCTTGTCTCTTGCATTACTGACATGAGTAGCTTAAAAATCCGTCCCTTTTCCACGACCAATCGTACGTCGATGGAAAATGGGTAGAAGCCAAGTCAGGCAAGCGTTTTGACATCATAGGTTGGTAACCCATTCAATACTCACAATCACACTCATCCTTGAAACGATTTCTTACTCAAAAATCTAACAAATACATCTCCCACAGATCCCGGAAGTGGCGAAGTCTGGGCAAGCGCCCCCGACAACGATGCATCCGACGTAGATGCCGCAGTGCAAGCTGCATACATTGCATTCCAAGAATTTAGAAAAATCACGCCCAGAGCTCGTGCTCAGATGTTGTTGAAATGGAATGCGTTGATCACGGAAAATAAGGATGACTTGGCCAAGATTATTACGTATGAGGTGGGGAAACCAATTGCACAGAGTTTGGGTGAATTGGATTATGCGTTGGATTTCACGTGGTGGTTTGCTGGTGAGGCGGAGAGAATCTTCGGCACTATTCAGGTAGGTTGGTTTTTCTTCGGGAGGCTTCATGTTGTGTAATCACAGGTTGATGTTTATCCCTTTTGCCAAGATGGAGTGCTCCGATTGCCACCTCGGGCGGTACCGCCTTTGTACCCCCTTGTGTACCCGGAGGCTTCTATGTAAATATGCTGACCATAATACCAAATACTTAGTCATCTGCTATTCCTGGCAGAAGAGTTTTTACCGTGAAGCAACCGATTGGTGTAGTTGCGGCACTTGTGCCATGGAACTTCCCCGTTGCGTAAGTTCATTTCTCGAGGTCATTTTAACAATTACTGATGTAGAATAGAATGGTCTTGCGTAAAGCAAGCGCAGCATTTGCCGCAGGTTGCTGTATGGTTGTGAAACCTTCACCAGAAACACCACTCTCTGCTCTGGCCGTGGCCTACTTAGCTGAGCAGGCTGGATTTCCCAAGGGTGTCCTCAGTGTTTTGACCACAAGCTTGGATAACACGCCGCCATTGAGTGAGGCCTTATGTCGTCATCCATTGGTTAAGAAAGTCACTTTTACTGGATCTGTAAGTGGTTTTAGGTCTCGGGAGGCATACCTGCTAACTGTAGACTAGACGAGAGTTGGCAAGTTGGTAGCAAAACTTTGTTCTGAGGGACTCAAGAAAGTCACCCTCGAGCTCGGAGGCAACGGTCCCTTCCTCGTCTTCGACGACGCAGATCTGAATCAAGCTGCTGATGGTAGGTCAAGTCTCTAACTTTAGTTCCAGCCCTGTGAGCCCTTTATGACCCATATAAATAATAACTACATTCTGCAATCCGTTAACTAAACATCACAGCACTAATGGCTCTAAAATGGCGCAATGCTGGTCAAGCCTGCATTACCGCCAACCGTGTCTACGTCCAAAAAGGCATCTACACCACATTCGCCGACATCATCCGAGAGAGGACTTCCAAACTCAAAATCGGTCATGGTGCCGAAGAAGGTACTACTCTCGGTCCCCTCACCACACCACGTGGTCTAGACAAAGCTCTAAGCCAAGTCGAAGATGCCAAGAAACATGGTGGGGAAGTGGTTCTTGGTGGCGGGAAAGTAAAGGACGCAAAAGGATATTTTTTCGAGCCGACGATTATCTTGGGTGCGAAGAGAGAAATGTTGATTTCGAATGAAGAGACATTTGCACCTATTATGGCGCTGTATGGGTTTGACACAGAGGAGGAGGCTGTACTGGCGGCAAATGATACAAGTGTGAGTTCTTAGTTCTTAGCCCTGCAGAGGAGCTTCTTTCCATATCAAATCTGATAGGTGCTGACATGATGTTGATAGATGGGATTGGCATCTTACTTCTTCACCAAGAATGTGGATCGCACCTGGCGACTTTTGGAGAATCTTGAGGCGGGTATGATTGGTATGAACACTGGTACGCCTTCCTTTTTTCTTTCCTTCCTGCTTCCTTGTACGTGAATAGCGGCCAGGATTTTGCTAACATATTCTCCATAGGAAATGGTTCAGCAGCCGAATCACCCTTTGGTGGGATAAAAGAATCTGGTTATGGCAAAGAGGCCGGAAAGGATGTCGCGGTTAATGAGTATATCATTACAAAGACAGGTACTCTTACCGTGGATGGGCATTTTTAATTGTGAAGTTGAGTGTTGAGAAGCAAAATGGGGGAAGAATACCAGAAGGCACAAGTATTTAGCTTAACTAAGCTTAGCTTTGAGGCACTACGGTGCTATTCCATTTATAGTTAGCTCATGATCAAATATCTATGTTAAGGCCTTAAATTCAAGGGTTCTAGATTTGTCGCGCAAAATCACAATTTCTTGTCTGTAAGCTATGTGAAAGACGCGTTTTGAATTAAATACAGCAAGCAATACAACATTCTTTTCAATATAGAAGGAAGTTTTCGAATTGTGAAAATTTCTGCTGCAATGATCAAGATAGTTTTCATTTTATTATGAGATCAAAATCAAAAAGTCATTATCAATTATAAATTGGAAGGGTTGATTGTCGCATTCTCCATCATTATTTCCCACTCTTTTCCTATCAATTTGCTCAAAGCATCAACAACTTAGTACGAACATCAAAATGACAACTAGAAACCCTCCTCAATCATTTATTTCGAGTTATGCGCCGAGACTCCGTACATATGCAAATTCTCTTCTTACTCCAATAATACAACCAGCTGCAGCCGTTGCAACACCTCTTTCAAGAACTACGAAACGAGGGACAACTGCGATAAACTATGCGGAAGATGGATATGATGATTATGAAGATGACGAAGATGAGGGAAAGCGAAGGCCTACAGGTCTTAGGAGTTTACGAAGGGAAGATATTGGGCAGTCAAAGCAAGATCCTGGAGATAAAGTTGGTAAAGAAGCTATAGCTCCAGTCGAAGTACAAGGCATTTGGAGAGATTGGATGGGTAAATCCAGGTCATCTAAAACGGATATGCAGAATTACGCGCAAACCGCATTACCTTTGACTCTAATACCAATTCGAATTGATCTTGATATTCCTTCTTTCACACCTGCCGCCCCTCTACCAGTTCCAACAGGCATTGCCTACCCGACGATCGATACCTCTCTGCCAGTATACAGACCACAGGAAATGACGGTTCCATATAGGTTGAAGGATATCTTCTTGTGGAATCTACACGAGACATTGACGACTACAGACCAATTTGCGCAAACAATGGTACAAGATCTCGATTTACCAAACAGAGGGCAAATGGCGATGGAGATTAGCAAGCAAATTCGCACACAGCTCGAAGAATATGCGGGCGTGGCTCTACACCCTCTGTTCCACTCACAGCAGCCTGCGGCTGCAGCTGCGACTGCGAATAGCACTGTCACCACAATCAAATCAGGACCAGGAGCTCTGTCTCGAGATGCCTCAGCGACCCCAGCGGCAAGCGGAAATGCTACTCCTATGCGCAATGGCTTGAGCCAATCCAACAGTTTCTCCACGCCTGCTCGATTACAGACTGCACCTTCACAAGAAATTGTTGCTACAGCTACTTCGATACCACCTGAGTCTGATGAATATAACCCAGATGATATGTATCGGTGTATCATTAATCTCAACATCAACCTTTCAAACCACCTATATCAAGACAAATTTGAATGGTCACTTCTACATCCACCGGGAACCGCCGAACTGTTTGCGAAGCAGACTTGCGCTGATCTGGGTTTGCCTGGAGAATGGGTGCCAGCGATGACACATGCTATCTACGAAGCAGTATTGCGACTAAAGAAAGAGGCATGCGAGAGTGGAGGGCTGGTAGGTGGATATGGAGGAGAAGTACCTAATGATGCTGCGAATGGAACCGAGGCCGGATGGAGATACGATAATGAACATTTGGGAGATGAATGGGAGCCAAAGGTTGAGATTTTGTCAAAGGAAGAAATTGAAAAGCGAGAGGGCGATAGGGAGAGACAAATCAGAAGGATGCGAAGAGAGACAGCGCGATTCTCGTCGACTACTGGGATGGCCGGCGGTCTTCCACAACCTGGAGAAGGTAGGGGCGGTTACTTTGATGAGCCGCCTGCTGAAGAAAGAATGGGTCGTGGGGAGAGGAGCAAGAAAAAGCGCCGCTTTAGAAGTCTGAGTCCACTGGGTAGATCCGGTACACCTGGTGGTAGAGGCACACCTGATACAGGTGGGATTGCCGGGTATGGTGGGGGAGGCAGTCTTACCGATTATGAACGAAATAGTTGGAGGTGCTCGCATTGTAAAGTATGGGGAACATCAGTGTGGTGTGTTAGAGATGGACCGTTCGGACCTAGAGTAAGTTTTGGCTTCCCCCAAACATCACATTTCATGGCATGGCACTAACTTCATCAAGACTCTCTGCAACAACTGTGGCTACCTATTTGAGCGAGACAGGAAACTTCCTCGATGGGCTAAGGATCTTCACAGGCCGGATTTACGCCCTAGTGATTATCGATGAAGAGGGCCTGCTCTGGTCTATTTGCTCAAGCAGATTCACATAGGGATTTTGTATTTCATTCTTCTGGGGGTTTTCGGCAAAGCTCTTTTTACAATTCGGAGTTTGAGATGGGAAGGGAAGGAAGGGTTTATATCACACACACTACTGAGATTTGATGACAGTTTGGTCAAATATCGGTCTAAAATGGATAGATGGATTTTCTCGAAATGGAGAATGGGGAGAGAGAAAGAAATATGTTCGATTAGAACTTAAAGAGCAGCTGAAATAGAGTCTACGGATGGATGAGGGATGGATGGATGGATGAAATGTCGTGTATGTATAATAGGGGTGGAATAGTCAGTCTATTAATGAATGAAATCTTATCTGGTTGTTGGAGAAAAATATTTACAGTACCACCTAGGTACATAGGGGGAAGGGAGCTAACTGATGGGTGAGCGAAATGAACTTTTTATATAACACTTCTGGTGCTTCAATAACATTTGAAAGGATTTGGATTTTTCAAGTCTATGATTATTTAGATAGATGAGTACACTATCCATGTTTTCAATTTTAATGATTAGAATGTCTATGCGATTCGTAGTATATGCTTGCGATTTGGATTTTTTTGCTTTTGATTTGAGGAGATTTTAGTGCGGATCGCGGATGCAGCCTGCGAATTGCCTGTGGATTGCGGTTATAGCCTGCGATCTTGTAGTGGGTGGAAGAGGGCAGGGAGGAGGAAGGTAGCGGCGGAAAGAAAGGGAGGAGGAATATTGCGCAGGAAAGGTAGCGGGAGGAGGGGGGGTAGAAAGAGAGGAGAAATTTAGGGGCGGATGAAAGGTAGAGAGAATGGAAGGTAGGAGAACAGGTAAGATATGTAATAGAACTATTCAGGGTCATAAGATTCAGAGATAGCAAATTCACTGATAAGCTCAGCATATTTATTGATTCATTAAATTGTTATTTAAAGCATACCTTATATTCTGTTTACCTAGCTCCCTCCCTACCTTCTATCCTCTTTGCCCAAATGTAAAGAATCATATTCCCATGTGGTAAAGTCCCACCATAGCTATACGGAATCTTACACGGGGATAAAATCTACTGCTGATTTTGATGCGAATATAATCAATGGGATATAATCCAAATTTCATTGAATGAATGCTTTATGTTGTGGTAGAAGGGAAAATGTGGGTATGTGGAGGGAAAGTAGGCAAAGGGGGAGTATGAGGGCAAAGAGAGAAAAGGTACGCAAATGAGCGAAGGTTGGCAGATGGAGGGTAAGAGGGCAAAGGGAGAAAAGATAGATAAATGAGCTATCTCTTCCTCAAACACAACTTATATTCACTTGAGCTCAGTAGTCATCTTTTAAGCGCGGCTTATACTCACTTGGTGACTTGAGCTCAGTACGCATCTGAACTCAATATTAGTTTCCAAATAAAACTCCTATTTAAGTACAATGCCGCTACATCCGCTGTCATAACCATCAGCACAGCATCGGCACAGCACTCGCACCAATAACGTAAGACTCGTAGTGTCGATCTTTGTCCTTATGCTCCATTGACTGCAGCGCCCATGTCGGCGGTGTATCCGATAGTTCAGGCAGTCCAAAGATGGCGGTGCTTACATGCATCTAGTCCGCATGCAGTCAAGCAAAAAGGTGGATTGGTTATACGGTACAATTATTAGGTAGTTTGTTACGGATTGTAGTCTAAGAAGTCCGGACTAATAGTCGGTTTAGATGAGTATGAACTAAACTTAATGAACATATCTTAACTTATAAGTTTATAGATTACTCATATAAGGCCAAGTGGGCAAGGTAGATAAATAAAGTAGGTAAAAAGACCAATATAATCTTGATCATTAGTCAGGACGAGTATCTTCTAATAAGTCCTTTAGTTTATTCGGTGGTTGTGTATTAGTGAATACAAATTCTCAAGTATTCAGTTCAAAGTTCAGAAATACGGTGGATATATAATCTGGATTGCAGTGTGGATTGATAGCCCGCAGGTGACGATGATGGACAGCCTCTTCGTACAAGAGACTTCCCAATCTGTCTCCACAAGGACGGAAACAGCAGAGAAACAACCCGACACACCTCTGCCTCATATTCACTTGAGGTCAGGAAGCACTTGAGCTTGATACCCGCCTTCCAAGCACAGCTTATACTCATGTTGAGCTCAATACTCATCTGAGCTCAATACCCATCTCAACATAATAGTCATCTGATCTCAATAATAATCTGATCTCAATCCTCATTTCTAAATAAACCCTGCTTTAAGTACAATGCCGCCATATCTATCACCAGCCTCTTCATCCAAGAGACGACTCAGCCTGCCTCTCCGCCCACGACAGAAGAGGTTGTTGAACCCGCCTTTGCCTCGGGTTTGGCTGCGGGTTACCCAGCGCTTTTGCATGGTCTTGCTTACGAGGCCGGTGTTGATGGGGTTTTTGATGCTGGTGGTGCTTCGCAAATTTGCAGCAGCAGCAGCTTTGTTATTGTCGGCTTTCAGCAGCAGAGAGACAACCATCCTACACGTCTCTGCCTTGCACTCACTTGAGTTTGGTGATTACTTGAGCTTAGTATTCACCTTGCAAGTACAACTCACTCTCGGTTGAAATCACAACCCCCTCTTTGAAGCAGAACACTCAACTTAACATTTAAGAGCAATACTGGTACTCAACTTAACACTCAAGCGCATTCGCAGTACCCAGCTCAATACTTGATACATCTCGCCAGCCTGCTTCGATTTAAGACAATAGCAAAAAAGGCATAAGTCTGACAGACTCTTAAGGTGGTGCCAAGAGGGATCAAGTGAAAAGAATCAGTCTAACCTAGACTTATTGTCGGAGTTGCGTGTAAATCGTGGTGGTGCGTGCGGTAGCAGTTGTCAGAGTGGCTTTCGGATCGCGCTGGTGGGATGCAAGCAGAATTGACATTGTAGGCTTATATATACTACAAATTTTAACTGCTTGTATGCCTCGCTTATCCCTTATGCTTGATCTTTTTAAAGATCTTTGACGTAGGAGAGAAAAGGGGGGCCTAGAGCCTAGACCAGTTAAATGGGTATTAGTACGCGGCAATGCATCCCATAGTCCGTGGACTTACAGTCTGAACTGTATTCCGACTACTTGAGAATATATTCACTAGTCCGCACTGGCTGAATTAAAAAAGACTTATCAGAATACTGCAGTTATACTGACAGCCCGTATAGATATATAGCCCTAGCCTATAATAATATAGGGTAAACTTTGCAACCTACAAAAGGAATTCTTTGGGGAAAAAAGAGGATATACCTGAAATTTTTACCTTACTGTCGCATGTTAAACTTCTTTTATATACATCCCATGGCCTCCATACTCATAAATCCCGAGCTCCTTGCTCAAGATCTTGGAAACTATCAACTTTCTTCTCCTGGTACCCTGAGTTTCTTACCAAATGATTCAACACCAACCTCAGTGTCAACGCCTTCAACAACTAGCTCTGGATCTATTTTGAAGAAGCGTAAGCACACGTGCTGGGCATATCAACATATGGTAGGAACCTTTAATATGCAAGAGGTCTTTCTGAAATGTGAGCAAAGAGAGCTCTAGCGGCTAGCCATGCAAATATCGAAAAAAAAACATCTTCGCCAGAAGGACCCATTTGGTATTATTTGTATATGCGCGGTAAAGTTTACTTATTAGAGCCAATATACATAGACTCACAATCCATAGACGGACTGCCTAAATAGGATTGCAAAATGGCTCGTCTACTCTTTTCCTGGGCTGCGGATGGATTATATGCCTGCAGTCTTAGATTGACTAGACTATTAGATACCAATATCCTCTATTTTAAGCACTTACTATCTCGCCGATGTTCACGGAGATATTGGCCAGGGCCCAACTGGTCCTGACTCTAGCACTTTGCAACAGTTGGACTGCATATATGAAAGACTGTAGTCTTTAGACTGATTGGACTATTTCATTTACTGCCAATATAGGCAATTTAATCAAGGGACCCATTGCAAACCCAAGTACAAAAATTAATATTATAAGGCTCACGTTATGAGTGCGGGTGCTATGTTGGAGGTGATGGATCATGGCGGTGGTGCGGCGGCATTGTGCTTAGAGATGAGTATTGAGCCCAACTTGAAATGAGCATTGAGCTCAAGTGAATATAAGCTGTATTTGAGAGAAAGAGAGAGGGGGGAGAGAGCACCTTCACCTAACTAACCCACCTTCCTTTTGCCTGCCCTTTCTCTTATATCATAATATAAAACATTCATACAACAGAACTAGACCGCATGTTCTCCTAACAATCTGAAAAGATCGGTCGTAGATTTTCCTTATTGGTACTTGACATGTCATTTACCCAACATGAAACAAATCTACCAAACTCTGCGTCTTATGCTCTATCCCTCTCACTATGGTTTGCTCTTGCCTTCTTTATTGAATAACTTCACTTTACCGTAACTTGTGTAATGTTAGCGTAAGAATTACTGTAAGGTTTTATTCCGTATAAGATTATGTATGGAGAGGCGGGGCCATACCTCTTTGAATCCTGTGGTTGAAGAGGAAAGAGGATGTGGTAAGCAATTAATAGTTAGCGGCTAATTTATTATGTATATTTATCGTTTGCTTACTTACATGATTTACACTAAGTTGTACTTGGAGGGGAGTTATGATTAAAAGAAGAGCTGCTTGGAGGACAGTCATGTTTAAGAGGGGACTTGTACTTGAAAGGGGAGTAGTATTTGAGAGCGAGTGCATGCTAAGCTTTGGGACGAGTATCGTGGTTGAGATAGAGGGCTACGCTTGGAAGGTGAGTTGTGCTTAAAAGGGAGGTGTATTTGAAAGGCGAGGAAGGCTTTAATGGTATCTGCGGTAACTAGATCGGCAATGGAGACTGGGGTTTACTATTCAAATCCCAAAATGAAAGTCGATACAGGGGCGTCCGATGACTCTTGCAACAACCCAGCTTGGTTTGACGCTGGAACTCTTGTTACCACAGGAGAGATACCGACTATCTCTACTGCCAAGGAAGATGTCCGAGTGAGTGGAAAATGCAGACTGGTTGGACTATTAGATACACTGATGAGCGGAGAATAGTAATTTCACCCCGAAATATCTAAATACACTTCCATACCGCTTTGGATATGAGATCTTGAAATCAGATATACATTTCTTACATCTAATACAACGATTAATGAATTCTACTCTAATGCATTAGGACAGAAGTATAAATAAGTCGTTTATATTGTAGGAGGAGGTTGGTAGGTAGGTAAGGATAAAGGGCCAGAGTTGAGATATGCAACAAATTATATAATTTAGTCTTAAATTCAATATGCTATATAGTAAGTGTATTTGTTCCGTAGTAGAGATAAGTAAGAAAATCGGATTCGTTGCATATCTTAAATCTGGCCCTCTGGATTCTGCCTTTTCTAAAGGGCCAGAGTTTTCTCCCTTTTCCCCCTTACTTACTACTTATTTATCTCCTCCTCCTACCTATCTACTCAATTATCCACTTTCTTTGTCTGGCTCATCGTCGCTGCCGGCTTCGCCTACCCCCAATTTTCTCTTTCTATCACTAGTTGGCGGGCGTCTTGCGTGTGCTCTTTGCGGTTTCGAGTGGTCCCCCTTCATAAAGCTGTAAACTCGTAGCTGCTGGCTCCTAGAGAATTGCAGTAAATGCTTGTGAATTGTAATAAACTATCTTCGAATTGCAAGCCTACAGCTCATTCCGCACATACAAAATGAAGCGAATCGCAAATATTATACTACAATTTGCATGGAGATTCTAGTGGTTAATATTGAGCAAGTGGGGATTCCAGTCATTGTCTGCATGAAGTGGATATTATAGTCATTTGCCGTATATATATATACTCTTTTCAAATTGGATGAGAGATCTTAAAATCCGATGGAGTTGTTGGAATCTAAATCGATGATTCATGGATTCTACTCTAACGATTAATGCCGATAGTATCTGTATGTTGTTCATATTGATATACATCTAAGGATTTGGATACATGCTATCTAGACAACAGTTAGACTAAATGCTTCAAAATTGGATGAGAACTCTCAAAATTTGCTAAAATTTGCTACTATCCTTTGATAGTTATTGATGATAGTACCAGGAAGTTGTTTATATTGACAAATATCTAGGGATTTGGGCCCCTGTTGTCTGGATGAGAGTGCCGTATAGTGGGTATTGTGTATGTACCTCTATAGATTTCAACCGTTGCTATCTAGACGACAGTTTTCATATATCAGATTCCCAACACGAAGCATCAAGACTTTCATCTACTTTAACAAGGGGAGAGTATGAAGAACTACACTTCCAAGTAGAAGAATGATAGACTGGTAAATGAATCACATAAGATGAATACAATATGTGAAAGGGGTTCATTGAGGTATCATATCTATCCTATGCTAAGCTAATTGCTGAGTAAGGAAAAAACTACTGATGAGCCTGTCTATGCTGCTGAGATACATCCATTAATGCCCTACGCAACTCCCCCTCAATATCCTCACCCCTCATCCCATGTCATTCT